>JAVYIG010010634.1:0-67523 GCA_035222895.1 Strongylocentrotus droebachiensis | reverse complement strand
ATGACAGCTACAATTGGAGAGGATGTGCGAGAAGAGAGGCTCATCCCATTAAAAACATCAAAAAGGGAGAGGAAAAAAATGGCCGGGCCCCCCTTTCAACTCTAGGTGGTTCTAACATAGAGCAATCAAACCGAAGATTAAAATGGGCAGCTTTTTGTGAGGGTGACGCGGCGCTATCGAGATGATAAATGGCGGAGATTAAGCCCTTCCTCTTCCCATTGTTAGCCTATGTAGCAATCGCAATAAAGCGATATCTAACAAACAAATCTACTCACAAAGAAAGTACACACACAAACTTCAAGTACAGGAAGGGTTCGCTTTTATGGATCCCCCAAATCACCACTCATTTCTACCAAAACAGTGATTGAACTTCAATTGATGGATATTACTTCTCTGTTCTTCTCTTACAAATTTCTCCCTTCCTCCCCTATTTTACTAGAACGAATTACCTTGGTTTGGGGAATAAAAAGGAGCCCAGATTCAATTGACTTGTGGCTACAGACACTGATTACTGATCTAAATCTTTTATCAAGTTTTATGTTTATGGACTGGAAAAGGATACAGAGGTTCTTTCATTTATCACAAATAAACAGTAAATTTACACTTTTTTAACATCCTCGTAAATTCACCCAAATGGAATATTCAGCATCACTGGGTTATATGGAACATTAATCTACCTCCAAATTGATTCCCTTTTCGGGTCAAAAGTTTCACCTTAAATCACTTTGTTTATTTACTAAAATGTCTGAAGGATCTCCTACACGTATTAATTTATAACTGCTACATTGCTTTTGCAACAAAGGGAATGTAAGAAGCAAGAAATGGATTTAATGTTATAAATGTCCTCAAACACGCTAGATACAAAGTCATAAAAATTACTTGGGAAATTTACGCTTAACTACATTCCGGCAATCAGTCAACACATATTGTAAGCATCACACACACACCTGCCTTTTAAACATGCATAACAAATATTACATTAAAAAAAAAAAGGTCAACAAGGGGATTGAGAAATGGCACAAGCACAAGATATCGGTGACTCTTCATTAATTAAAAAAGGTTGTTAATAACAAATCAGCAAATATTTATGTTAACAAAGCCTTCCATGAACAGCAAGCAAAAAGCAATGGAGCACTTCATAATCTAAACTCTTCAATATTTCTATGACTATCAAAGACATTAGATGCACGATTTGCAATTTCATTCATGCACTCATAAAAGCTACATTTACTAGTGCAACAACTTGGGGGGGGGGGGGGGGGGGGCTTTGAACCCAGAACCTCCTGGTTATGAGATTACTGCTCTCCCACTGAGCCATAATCCCCTCTTCCTATTTAAGGAGGGTGAAAAGGGGCCATGGATTAAGATTTACCCCCCCCCCTACCCCATTAATGCACTCATTAAAGGTGCAATCATTTTGGTGGGTTTGAACCTAGGACCTCTTGGTTCTGAGTCGACTGCTTTACCACTAAGCTATCACACCGCCTCCCATTTGAGAAGGGTGGAGGAGAGGCACAGAATGAGGTTGGATGCTTTGCCGGCCAACCCACATAATGACAAAGATCTAGCTTACCAATCAGTCTTATTGGAGCTAGAATGGCGTTAACTATTATAGTCTAACACAGGGTTAAAGATGAAGTTGACTTCTGGTCATGCGATTGCATTGTGAAAGAAACGGTGTGGAATCGATCAGAAAAGGTTGATCATCTAGCATATAAGTATTCGTGTGTATTGCAAGGTTCTGGAACCATCAAAATGATAAGAAATTTGGCCAAGTTTTGGTAAAGTTACAAACACTGTACACAGAAAGATGTATATGGGACTACACGAACATGTGGCGTAAAAATCAGTCTCGATTTTTACGATGTTACATGCCATATTTAGAATATGAAGGCATTTGAAGAGCCATGCTTTTCAGGAAGCATGTTTTATCTGATGTTCTTCCACACTTGCATAATAACAACGATAACGCTCACAAGTTATTTTTCACCTCTTCCCAGAACTCAACCTTCTCTTTAACTATTATAGTCTAACACGGGGTTAACCCCCTTCTGGCTCTAAACAGGCGGTGTGTGGAAAGTCATTACCATACGACCGATGCATAAGGATAAGGATTCAGATCATTTCACTTGTCTGTTAAAGCCCATCTGCACTAGTTTGACCAGGAGGGATTAGACCTCCCTGCATGATCACTGACAGGTGTTTATCTCATCAAATCAGCTCTCAATTAACAAAAGAAAAAGGGGATCATGGGGGACCAACGAGTACCGCTTTGGCATTCTTTGCTATATAGAGGGCGCAAGTAACGCAGTCCCGCTTTAACAGCCAGAACAAAGAGTCAACTCCCCTCTGGCTCCGAAAAGACAATGAACAAACTTACCTGTGACTTAGGTGTTCCCTTGGGTGTTCCCTTAGGTTTAGCCGTTCCGTTCACTTTGCCCTAGGAAAGAAAACAAAAAGATTGAAATAGTAACTAGTTGATTATCTTCCAGTATTCAGTCACATTTTAAAACATTTTCCACAAAAGCAAAAACATTGTTAGGTTTATAAAGATTAATTTCATTACAAAAAACAAAGAAACAATTTAAATGTTTGCAATAAAATAATATCTAACAGAAATGAAATGGCGTAAGCAATCACAAATTGATGCAACTTTATAAAGAAGTAATAAGTACCTAATATCAACATTTATCACTTCACAGATTTACAAAGAAAGTTTGAAAACATATGAATATAAATTTGAATATATAATACACAAAAGAACAGCAAGTAAACATACATGTACATGAAAATAACATATTTTCCAGGCAATCAAGACTTGCATATTCCTACAAAAGAGGTTGAAATAATCTAACATAAAAAAAAAGATTTATTCTCGAAAAACAAGCTTAATGGCCCGGTCCCACTGGCTGATGGACACAACACGTATTCATAAAGGACACAGCGGACGAGCAAAATTTCGCGGGTGGCTCCATCCGTTTTCATCCGCTCCAGAAATCGACAAAATTTGCGAAAATTTGCGAAAACAGAACGGAAAATAACGGACGTGGGTAGTATGTAGCGGGGATGTTAAACGGATGTTCATCGGAAGCCTAGCGGATGAAAGCGGATGGAAGTGGATGGCAGCTTTGAAAACTTTATATACGAGATGCATACGCTTACATCCTTTCTATTTCCGTGCTACTAACGATGTATAGACGTTCCATGTACCTTATCTTTCCTCCCTCTTTCCGTTTTCAGCTGCAGCGGAAGTTTGTTGCGAGGATGCCCAGAGGATGCAGAGAGGATACAGCGGACGATAACGGACATAGAACGTTTGTTGCTCGTATTTGTCGCGGATTTACATCGTACACGGCGGACGTTCATCCGTTCTAAAAGTTTTGTGCAGCTCAAAACTTTTTGCGCGGATGAAATCACAGTGGACGGATGCTCGATGGATAGAGCGTATGAAACACGTATGCAATGAGTACACAACGGATGCATAGCGTTTTTCCAACGGATGTCAACATTTTTTTACGTTTTACATCCTCTTTGCATCCGTAAGTGCAGTGGGACCGGGCCTTTAGATCATGTTAGAGGGTCAATGACTCCAATACTGGTGATTTTTCTAATATTAGTTTTTTTCTCTTCTCTACCTCTCTCAATTTTGAATCAAACAATCTTTGAAAATGAATCCGCTTTCATGATTACAATGCTAATTCAAGTCCTTGAAAACATTACGCGTGCCTCCCTCCAAACCAAACACCCCCTTTTCAGAGCAATTTTTCATAGAATTTTTGATTAGTGTGCTTTGGAGTTCACTGGGTCACTAAGTTTGCTTGAATGGGTACATAGCGAAGATGAAAGAGAAAGAGAGGAGGAAGAGAGAGAGAGAAAGAGATGGGGGGAAAGAAAATAGGAAGGGATAGGCAGAACAGAGAGAGGGGAGAGAGCAAGAAGGAGGGAATGAGGGAGGGAGGGAGGGAGGGAGGGAAATGTAGATGAGGGGGAGGTGAAAGAGAGAGGAGGGAAAGAGAGAGGGGGAGGGAAAAGAAAGAGGGGGGAGGGAAAAGAGAGAAAGAGGGAGGGAAAGGAGAGAGAGAGGGAGGGAAAAGAGAGAGAGAGAGGGAGGGAAAAGAGAGAGGGGGAGGGAAAAGAAAGAGGGGAAGGGGAGGGAAAAGAAAGAGGGGAAGGGGAAATATAGAGGGGAG
Organism: Strongylocentrotus droebachiensis; assembly: GCA_035222895.1. Taxonomy (NCBI): domain Eukaryota; kingdom Metazoa; phylum Echinodermata; class Echinoidea; order Camarodonta; family Strongylocentrotidae; genus Strongylocentrotus; species Strongylocentrotus droebachiensis. The sequence continues at coordinate 63,333 of JAVYIG010010634.1, read as the reverse complement.
GGAAAATATAGAGGGGAGGGAAAAGAGAGAGGTGGAGGGAAAAAAGAGAGAGGGGGGGGGAAAAGAAAGAGAGAGGGGTAGGGAAAAGAGAGAAGGGAGGGAAAAGAGAGAGGGGGAGGGAAAAGAGAGAGGGGGAGGGAAAAGAGAGAGGGGGAGGGAAAAGAGAGAGGGGGAGGGAAAAGAGAGAGGGGGGGAAAAGAGAGAGGGGGAGGGAAAAGAGAGAGGGGGAGGGAAAAGAGAGAGGGGGAGGGAAAAGAGAGAGGGGGAGGGAAAAGAGAGAGGGGAGGGAAAAGAGAGAGGGGGAGGTGAAAGAGAGAAGGGGAGGGGAAAGAAAGAGAGGGAGGGAAAAGAGAGAAGGGAAGGGAAAAGAGAGAGGGGGAGGGAAAAGAAAGAGAGAGGGGTAGGGAAAAGAGAGAAGGGAGGGAAAAGAGAGAGGGGGAGGGAAAAGAGAGAGGGGGAGGGAAAAGAGAGAGGGGGAGGGAAAAGAGAGAGGGGGAGGGAAAAGAGAGAGGGGGAGGGAAAAAAGAGAGGGGGAGGGAAAAAGAGAGGGGGAGGGAAAAGAGAGAGGGGGAGGGAAAAGAGAGAGGGGGAGGTGAAAGAGAGAAGGGGAGGGGAAAGAAAGAGGGGGAGGGAAAAGAAAGAGGGGGAGGGAAAAGAAAGAGGGGGAGGGAAAAGAGAGAGGGGGAGAGGGAGGGAAAAGAGAGAGGAAGGGAAAATAGAGAGAGAGGAAGGGAAAATAGAGAGAGAGGGGGAAGAGAGAGGGGGAGGGAAGAGAGAGGGGGAGGGAAAAGAGAGAAGACATGGCGGGAGAAATGGGGGAGGGCAGGGAGAAGGGATAGAGAGAAAGATAGACGGAGAGACAATATTCATGTAAAATACAAGACAAGAGATGACTCATATTTAAAGGTAAAGACCAGTATTGGAAACGCCCCAATTTCAAAAAATGAAATGGAAGCTCTCATTACCAATCATGTGAAAGAATATGTTTTGACTAGTACATGATGATAAAAAATTTGCCGGGAAACCGCCTACTAATTCATATATTTGGTAAATTTGTTTCTCTCATGGTCGTGTGAGAGATATAGGGTAGTCCCATATACATCTTTCTGTGTATAGTGCTTGAAACTTTACGAAGAATGGGCCAAATTTCTTATAATTTTGATGATTCCAGAACCTTGCAGATGCTAGATGATCAACCTTTTCTGATCGATTCCACAACGTTTCTTTCACAATGCAATCGCATGACCATTACTGGTCTTTACCTTTAAGCAAAGCATGAAGAGTAGAGAGAGGGGGAAGAGAAAGAGAGAGAGAGAAAGACAAACAGAGACACAGAAACAGAAACAGAGACAGAGAGAGAGAGAGACAGAAAGACGGACAGACAGACAGATACAGCTCCAATGATAAAGTAGGGTGGGATGGGATGGAATAAGAAAGAAGATTTGTACACATGAATTTATGTATGCTTATCCAAATAACTACAGTGGATAAAAACAGATTTGAAATACAATGTATTATCACGGACGGTGCAAAAAAAAACCTTTTCACTAGAAATAGCGATCTCGAACAAACACTTAAGCGGCTTTTGTGATTGAATCATTATCAGAACGCATATATCGCAACTCTACTATATTGCCCGAAGAATGCTGAACAAATACACCAAGTAAAAGGAACACCTAACGTGAAGCAGGTGTACCGAAAATGCATGTTTCACCGGACCAAATTTGAACAGATGATAACTGGGATCTTTGGTTATGTAGGATGAAATACCGGAACAGTTATGATTATTACCGTAAATCTCTGTGTATAAGACGCACCCCTATTTTGGGGGCCCGAGAAAGAAAAAAATCTTGTTCCTGTGTTTAAGACGCACCCCGACTTTCGATTTGTTTTCGGCGGAAAAAAGGTGCGTCTTATACACAGAGATTTACGGTGCTAGAAGTTTACGTCCCAATCAGCAAATCCAAGGTAATAATATCAGGTTCTAAAAATGATGAGTGAAAACTTCGACTTACAAGTGGGTACTAGGCAAATTTCTGCTAGCATTTAAGAAAACCACACTCATTTATGACTCATCTGGGGGGGGTGTTTCACAAAAGTTGTCATCAGTGACAAATGACAATGTTTGTTATAAGCTACTGAAATCCTTGCTTCTGATTGGTTATCAACAGATTTGTCACTGATTTTTTTTCATTTGTCATTGAAAAAAGGCTTTGTGAAACGGGTCCCTGAATTCCAAACCAAAGATGTGGCATACTGAACATATAAAAGTATATACTGGTATTCCTTTGTTTGATATTTCGTATATATATATTCCTTAAAATAGAAATCGAGTTCATACATACATATAAAAGAAAGATCCTGACTCATTTATTTACCATCCAAAGAATGTGAGATATTTGTCTTTCCTGACAAAGATATTTTTGTTAGATATATTCTGTGAAATAGCTTTCTGTTGCGAACATAAATAAAATGACTCATTTAAATGAATTATTAATACCATCAAACATGTGGCATGTATTAATGTCTTTTATCCGATAATGATGAATTCCCTTGATCAATCTTAAATGATTAATGTTGTTAAAAAGCAATTAGTCAAACTGGAATGGATGCCTTAAACTCACAACCTTTACCCCCCATCGAAACAAAAGCAATGATAACATGGTTTCATTTTAAAGATGAAGTTGAGTTCTGGTCATGCGATTGCATTGTGAAAGAAACGGTGTGGAATCGACCAGAAAAGGTTGATCATCTAGCATATAAGAATTTGTGTGTATTGCAAGGTTCTGGAATCATCAAAATAATAAGAAAAAGGGCCATGTCTTGGTAAAGTTACAAACACTGTACACAGAAAGATGTATATGGGACTACACGAACACGTGGCATAAAAATCCTACCCTGAATTTTTACGATGTTACATGACAAATTTAGAATATGAAGGCATTTGAAGAGCCATGCTTTTCAGGGAACATGTCTTATCTGATGTTCTTCCACACTTGCATAATAAGAATGATAACGCTCACAAATTATTTTTCACCTCTTCCCAGAACTCAACCTTCTCTTTAAAGTATATCTTACGATGGAGCATTCAATAATTCTTGTTTTGGATGATGAATTTTTCAGTCAATCATTTCTTAAACAATCTTAGATGAATGAAAACTTAGTTGTACATGTACCTTTTTAAAGGCTACACTATTTTCAAGAAATTTTACAAGAGATCATTTTTCCTTCTTTAAATTGGTATGACAGCAATTTTATGCTGAACCAAATTTGTAACATATAATACTTCAACTGCAATGCATACTTCTTCTAAAATGTAACTGGTTGCTTAAAATATAAAATAACGCTTTAAAAAAGCCATTGCCAATTTGTATTAGAAATAAAGATTTACAATGCTTAAAGGTAAAGACCAGTTATGGTCATGCAATTGCATTGTGAAAGAAACGTTGTGGAATCGATCAGAAAAGGTTGATCATCTAGCATATAAGTATTGGTGTGTACTGCAAGTTTCTGGAATCATCAAAATGATAAGAAATTTGGCCCAGTCTTCGTAAAGTTACAAGCACTGTACACAGAAAGATGTATATGGGTCTATACGCACACGTGCGCGACACATGCATTTATCTCTCACAGACCATGTAGATAAACTAATTTACCAAATATATCAATTAGTAGGCGGTTTCCCGGCAAAATTTGTATCATCATGTATTAGTCAAAAGATATTCTTTCACATGATTGGTAATAAGAGCTTCCATTTCATTTTTTTGAAATTGGGGCGTTTCCAATACTGGTCTTTACCTTTAACAAAGAGAGAATAATTTGTAGACATGTTACACTTTTTCATACATTTATCCAAAATTGCCAATGGCAAGCCATAAGGTATAAAGGATTGCATTGCTTTTTGAACTTTCTTGAACATTACATTAACATAATCCAATGACAATTTCAATCAAGAAAACACAATAATCCATTGAAAATTTGAATGGCTATTAAACGTGAAGGCCATATTTGAAATCCTTTTGTTACAATTTATAATATCCTTTTACGGTAAATTTTCAAGGGTAATATTTAAGACTGAAATCTTAGTACCTAAACGTGAATGCCCCTGCAATGTATTTAAAGGGGACAATTACAAAAAATATACATGTATTCTTTAGAAGACTAGAAGAGGTATTTGATACATCAACAATGAAAGAGCATTAAAAGGGGAAAATTTATTTATTTTAAGGTTACAATAGAAGTTGACTTCAAAATTGATGTCTGTGCATGCTTATTTCTTTTGCAAGTGATTAAAGCTAGTTTGCTCATCAGCCATTTTAAACTTCATTTAGAAAAACAACTCTTTTTTTAAATCACACTTACTAATGCACTGCTCAAATGAGACCATTGAAGTTTTAAAGTTGAAGTTAGCAAAAGCTCAATGTAATACACAATGATCAACTTAAACAACGAAGACAGGGTCCTTTGACTTCTATATTGTGCATACAAATAACACTGATTTTCACAAAGTGAAGTGAAAACAAGAAGAAAATCCTACTTTAACATGCTTTTTATATTCTTTTTAAGCATGTGATGTTGTGTATCACATTTCAAATAGCAGCCAAAATAAGTTCCCACTTTGGACATTTAATGAAGTCAGAAAAAGGAAAAAACAAGTTCAAACTTTTGAAGAAAACCAAAATCAAGTTTATTCAAACACAAGCTGTCATATTGACCTGTTTCTCAACTTTCCTGAAGTATTCTCTCTCTTTCTCTCTCTCTTTCTCTCTCTCTCTCTCTCTCTCTTTCTTTCTCTTTCTCTTTCCTTCTCTCTCTTTCTCTCTCTCTCCCCCTTCTTTTCTCTCTGTCTATTAAAATAGAAAGCTGCATGAGAGGAAATACCCTTCTTATATGCTCGAATCCAGTTTTAAAGGCCTGAATACCAGAAAAGAATACTTCATTTAATCCAAATATCTCTTCAAGTTTTTTGAAATATGTTTCTACTTGTCTACTATTGTTTTTCACTTGACTTTCTAGCAAACATACAGCAAACATAGCAAACATACTACAGCTCAATACATTAAATTGAAAAAGAATTCAAATTTGTTTCCACAATTAGAAACAGTATTAAAAAAAATAACTAAAAATTCTAGATAGAACTTACAAGCTATTCATAAAATCTAGAAAAATTGATCAAATATTTCTTTGTAACAGTTTGATCAAATATGAAGGAAGACTGTGATGAGCAGCTTTAAAAAAAAAAACTCTTTAAAAAAGTTTCCAATTTTTTGTATCAAAATCTGATATCAAAATATCTTGGCTGTTTGTTTTTACATTCCTTTAAAGATTAGCATAGCAAGATTGGACTTTGTTTTTAAAGTTAGGTTCAATATGGTGTCACTCATATTTTTACCCCGTCGCAGAAAAATATAACACTATCAATATTTGGTTGATGAACTTCATCAGCGAGCGAATATTGGTTCTTGCAGTCTCTTAGATCATCAAAAATATTCCTTTCTCCCTTGCAATAAAAAAACTCTCTTCCTTTGCTCTCGATGAAAGGGTAGTGTGAAGGAATTTTAAATAGAGGGGGTAAACAAAATCATAAAGGATGTCTCTGACGGTGATGGATGATTCTTAGACTGACATACACAGTACAAGAGAGAAATCTATTTCATTTGTGCTGCCCACGCCCAATAAAGTGTTAGCCTATCCTACACAGCTCCTCAATCACTCTACAACATTAACCTACATGTGCACTTATTTCTCTCCATCTCTTTCCCCTTCTCTCTCTTTCTCTCCCTTCCTCCCTCTCCTTCTCTCCCTGTCTCTCTATCTCCCTTTCTCTCAGATTTAACTTGCTAGCATTGTTGCATGCGGGTCCTATTTACATTGCACCCTGTCAAAAACTCTTTTTAACAAATCAAATATTGTACTTATTTGGGGTGATTTTGCAACTTTATCTTTGTCACAGATCAATTGATTTTTGGTCCCCATGGTATTGTGAAAGTCAAATGCATACCTTTGTAGATTAAGGTCCTATCCCTTTCTTTCTTCCCTTTCATAACCCCCTTACATGAAGAAAAGAAAAAAGGAGCAAACTTATCCCCAAATGGCTTTGACTTGTAATTTCAAAAGAAATAAATCTTCTTCAGTGTGCAGAACATTTACACATATAGTGCACACATGCATTTCACCAGTGCACAGCTTTTGTTTCACTACATAAGATTCACCACAGATGGCAGTATTATCAATATGCCACTGGTGGTACACAGAAATAAGACAATGCTAAAAGTGTGGCTCAATATATTATACAACTGTTTTTCTAGCTAAAACTGAACTTAAAACTGGAATGCAGATTAGAAGAAGAAAAGGTAGTTGAAAATTAAAATTTAATGGGTAATAAAATGCTGTCTTGTCAAAGTTACTATTTTTGTTAAATGTACAAGTATCCATGTTATAATAATGATACTAAAATGGCCAAATTACCCAAATCCCTTTGAAACAAATCCATTTTAAATGACCTTAACAGTACTTTAGCATTTCAAACTGTTATCAACCTCAAGCATATTGAAGTCTGCAGTAGATGCTTACTCAAAGTACAATGACAATGGTTTCTTAAAATGGCTATATAATCTATGTCAGTTCAATTTCATCTTAAAACGATGGTTCAAATTTATTCTAAATTGAGTATCAGGCAGTAAATTGGTTATTTGGAATGGTAAACTGTGAGAAAATAACAAAAAAAATTGCAGGAAATTACATTGTAAATACACCTAGAATCACAACTCACATTTGCACTTTATAAGACTACAAGTTAAAATAGTGCAGGGATTTTTAGGTAAATTTCCGGAGTTTTGTATTTTGTTTTTTTGCTCGTAACTTGGCCATTATAACTTTTCTACCACAATTGTTTAACTGATGTCAATCATTTGGGGTCTTGAATCATCAATGCGTTCTCCTTTGATTCTGTGAATTCTTCATTCTTTTGCATTTTCTGTCATTACCAATACCAGAACTACGCAGTACCTTTTATTCTCACCCAAAATAAACAAACAATTAACAAAAACACTCAAACTGGTCATTACTGTCTCGATGCCATCAATCTTATTTCTTGTCTCTCAGTGGCATATTGAAGAACCCATCTAGAACGCCCGTTAGCAATGTAAGTGCCCATATTCTAATTTAGTTTAACCTGATGCCAGGACTAATGGGGCGTTGCAAGAATGTTGCGATCGATTGCAAGTCGCAACTCAACTTTCTTGCAACGCCACACTAGTCTCCTTAATTTCCTAGGATTTTGTTAAGATCAAATTTGTCACAATTAAATTAAGTTAACTAGATCTAGCTTTTATTCTCCCCCTCTCTTCCTAATTGCACCATGCAAGAAAGCTTTTTCGCAAGACTTACGCTTGGTTTGGGGGATTTGCAATTGATTCACCCTCAAGAAAGATTACCGACAGTCCTTCTCAGGACTCCTCAATCCTCCTTCTCTCTCACATGGTGTATCCGCAAGCCTACTGCATATACTATTATAGTTATTTGAATGTATTGTTATTTGAATGTCTTGTATTTGATATATCAATAAATGCAGAAACATCTGCTATTAATTTAAAAAGAGTCTTACCTTTGCTTTCTTTGCTGGCTTCACGGGTGATGAATCCTCCTCTTCATCTTCCTCCTCGTCATCCATGCCCTCCTCATCCTCATCGTCTTCCTCACTGTGAGAAGAAAATATAAATTATTGTCATCGTCATCACCCTCATTTATCATCATAATCATCATTATACAACATGAAAATAAGAAACAAGAAACCTGCTTTAAATGCAATTTCTGAAATGGATACAAGATGTTGGGTGGTCTAAAGATCATTTATTGAATTAAGAGCATGATGAACTTTCACACACAATTTGGGCGAAAGAAACTTCACACATCCTGGTGCAAGAAATCAAGTAAAGACCTTATCCATTAAAGACCATGAATTGTATGTCTAACATCAAATAGATGCCAACTATTCAAACCTTCCACAATGCTGGGATCAAGAACACAAACAAACTAGATGGATCTTTCAAAATGATGCCTACGCCATTGAGCGACTTTATAAACCAAAACAAAGGCAATTTTTAAAATTCAAGTTTGATTTTAATTCATTGACAGGTTCTCAGAATATCTTGATTACTAACTTTTTTTCAGATACATGTATGACCATTTGATCTTTGACCTCATGACCCTAAAATCTAATCAGTTCATTGGCTCTGAAGATACATACAGGTCCTGAGTTTGATACTAATCCATCCCTCGATTTTAATGTTAATACGTTCACAAGCTATTTTTGCATACCGGTACATAATGAGCCCCATGATCTTTGCCCTTATGACCCTAAACTTCATAATGGAGGCATAAAGATTGTTATCTTCAATATGTCATTATAATTCAAAATATTAGTGTGAAAATGCAAGGTCTACATTGCTTGAAGTATGTAACAGAAAGATGTAAACGGAACAAAAAAATCTTCCCCCATTTAAGAAAAAAAGAAAGAAAATCTGCATCATGAAAGTCTTCATCTTATTTTTACTTTTCTCCTTCACAATATTAATGTTTACTTTATGGTATCTTCAGAGGGCCAACAATAGACAACCTATACAAAATCTCTATCCTCGTATTCATGCGGCAGACAGAACACCTTTAACTTCAAAACTTGTGAATATATCTCTCTAAATCATCCCATCCTCTTCATTACAATCAATTCTCACTTTCCCTTTCTATGAAAAGGTCAAAACTCTTGATGACCCTGTCCTCGACTCTCCCCGACCCATCCCGCCGCCAAACATCCACCATAAACCAATTCTCCTTGATTTGTATCACAACAGCCCCAGGAATGTGGCGTCAATTTCGACGGCTTCCAAACGAATCTCCCCTCTCGCTTCCAAGGCGATAGCATCACTCTTCGCAAGCCAAACTTCCCCCAACGGTTTCAAAACCGTTGCGACAAGGATGTACACAGGGGGATCAAGACCATGTCATAATTTGTGTCATCTTTTCCTGGCAGGTCCCCCCCGATGTCCCCTCGCACAACAAGGAAGATAAGATGGTGGTCTTAATCAGTGGCAGACGCCCGGGGCCGTGCACTTTTAATCGATAGGATCTGGTGCGGAATGCGAAACAGACCCCAATGCAGGATAGGAAGTGTCTCATAAAAGAAGAGATAGGGGGCAGACGTACAAGAATGATTTCCTGCATCGAATCGGCTTCTCAACCGATAACAATGATTCATAGCATCAGCATCTACAGGACAGGGCAACACTCTGGTGTCAGATGAAAGATGGATGAACTCTTTTTCTATAATCCATCGACATCGGTTCATTTCCTTTCTGATGGCTATCTTACATAAGTTATCTACTACAAAGTTGCAACAGTTATTTTTTTTTTCTCTGTCCTACAATTTTCAGATACCATAATATACCTGAAATAAGATATTTGGACAGAAAGTATGCCACTAAGTTTCTTTTAATTTTGATATTATTAATCTACATGGGAAAACAATAACTTATTTCTATCCAGTGTGTCATTTCCTCACAAAAATTATTTTTAAAAAGCTGATTTTTCTTCTTAAAACTTCCTGGTGTAAAAATCATGAATCCTAACCAAAACAACATTTTTTTTAATTTCTTTTTCTTTTTTTTTCTTTTTTTTGGGGGGGGATTCCGTCCCCTATTTCATCAATCTTAAGGGACTTTATTTCATTAAAAAATGTAATTTCTCTTGAAATGTCCACTAACTTAATAAGTGATATAGGGGTCAGGTAAAACAATCATTGCTCGATCATCAGATATTTTTATTTTGGATGAAATAGACAAATTTCACGGAATTAGACCTTTTAATCCCTGAATAATCAGGATCAGAAATTTACCAACCCCATTAATTTATTCAGAATACGTTGCTATTTGCATACCATTTATACCATTTCATATTTCTTTCTACAGTGTCATTGAAAATGATGCATCTCATAGTAACTTGGGTTTAAAAGCAAGGGGGAAAAATATTTGTAGGCACCTCACGTATCCCCTGCCATGGATACAACTGTATTTGAAATGTAGCTTATAAATATTATCAATTATCATTGTTAAGAAAGGAGGATCAATAGTTATGAATGACTGAATGAAATTAAAGATGCATGGTAATGGGCACTCATGGGGATTCCGACACATTTCAGGTGGTCACCAAATAACAGGTTCTGTCAATCATGAGGATTAGCCTTTAGTTTTATGACCAACAGGTCTTGCAATGCTCTGCATTTTCCACAACCAACTGATATGGAAAAAGTCATTATCTTACATTTCCCTCACCCAAGAATCTCAGAGAGACTAAGAGGTAATTCTTGATGGGACCACAGGTTTGCTGTGTGCGAGACTTGTACACCTATACATGGTATTTCCACCAAGTCTGGTGTCAGCGAATTCTGACCTACTGGACATGGTAACCCACAAGCATCTCCCTTTAAAGCCCATCTGTACTAGTTTACAGGAGGAATTAGACCACCCTGCAAGGTCACTGACAGGTGGTTAACTCATCAAATCAGCTCTCAATTAACATAAGAAAAAGAGGATCATAGGGGACCAATGGTCACCGATTAGGCAATGTTTTCTATATAGAGGGCGCAATTAACTATAAGTAGTGTAGTGGGGCTTTAAAAGTCGCCAAGTTGGCGGTGCAGAAGCCTTCAATATCCAGCAAAGTAGTAAACAGGTCTGTTTCCAAGTACACTGTATGTTGCGAGGTAGCCGGGGATGTTGTTAGTTAGGTACTCCACACATGTACCCATCATCTTACATTTGTAGATTATTTACGTCTAGCAACTGCCAAATAACATCTTCATCAAAATGATGTGCACCAGTTGCAAAATCAAACCAGATTTTGGGTGAGTCTATTTATATCACTTGTCACTACTGTACAAATTACAAGCATACTGTGTGCAGGGGCATCACTAGAATATTTTTGAACGGGAGAGGGGATGTTGGAGCTTACATGTACAGCTGTGTGTGTTAGCTGGCAAGTGTGCAGAAACTTTTCTTTTCCTTTTAAACGACTCCCCCTCCCCCCCCCCCCCCCCCAAAAAAAAAAAAAAACATGTCTCCAAAATTTTGAATCAAGCAGACAATGTTAATTTAATATGCTTCCAGATTTGCAAATGGCTAACAGAGATTTTGAAGAAAAAAAACGGAAAGGAGGGGGAGTGGGAGGTTTATGCCTTCCGCTAGTGACGCCCCTTTAATTATTTGATGAGTTACTACGGCTATACTTACTCATCATCTTCGTCATCATCATCTCCTAAGGCCATCTGGAAAACAAGAAAAACAAGAACACCAATGACATATAACTTACTTGTAATCAGATATAAACATGAACAGATTGCAGATAGAAATTTGTTAGACAATTGTTTTGAAAAGAGAGCTAACCTGACACAAGGTCCATTGTGTATTCAATTATGAGACAATAGCTATAAATATGAAGCTGGATATACTGTTATAAACTGCTAATCAAACACAGACTTGTAAAGATTCTTCCATATAATATTGAATATATTCTAAATAGCACAACTGTATAACCAAGGGTGGTTGATTACATACAGAATTAGAGTAGGGGAAACCCCAGTGTTGTGGTCCACCTGCACACACCCCCAGTATAGTACGATAACACTCTGAAAAGAGGTATGTACTCAAAATGGAAGAAGTGTAAAAAATCGCCAAAAACAATGATTTTAGGTTTTGTTGCTTCTTCACCATTTTTTCCCATGAATCTTGATTTGTTTTCAGAAGATACATTGATTTTGAGAAAATGTCTTCATTAGAGAAAATATGCATCAATTTTCACGAAGATATATTTATTTTCAAAAATAAAATGCCAAATGTTGGTAAAACAATTAACGCACTACAAGGAAACACAGTAGAATGAAAAAGATACCATTAAGACTACTTTACTGAGCTTTGCTCAAATGTGGCTATATATAAATAGTATGACAAGATTGATTTACAGATCTTGACGGAGACAGAGACTTAATTGAAAACATAACAAAAGAAAACTTAATAATGGCTATTTTTGATGTAATTGGTGCATTGAAAGGTTAACAATGTCAACAAACAAGTAAACAGGAACACACACTTTTGACTACAAATATTCAGATCAGAATGAATGTGCACACTGACTTAGTGAGGGGAAGTATACATTCATTACTACTGCACATTGCTGTTATTTCATCCTTTATACACACCTAATACTTTGATTATTACCATTGTGCATATACAACACATTAAAGTGACTTGGTAACATTGCCTCAGATTCTGAAACAAAATTCTGGATTTAGCTCATGCTGCAATTATAATATATAATATATTTATATATCGGTTACAACACGTGAATACAAATCACAAATCACTTCTAAACTGCTCGAGACTGTCGGAATACATGATCACAATCAAGATACACAAAATTTCTGAAGTGCTGATAAAGATTTATCATTGTATGTTCCTCTCTGCATCCGATGGATAACTCTTTGTTTGGCTAAAGAGATTTGGAGTGAGAGATTGAGGAAGTTAAGACATTAATGAGTTAGTAAGAACTAATATAAGGTTGGATGAAAAAAAGTAGGAAAGATTTGTTTTTGTTGCTAATGACAATGACATCAAATTCACAAAATAAATATAAAAACATTAAGAAATAATACTGTATGGTAGAATACGAGATACCATGTTAGTTATTCATCACATTATTTAGGAAGGACAAAATGAGAAAAATTAAAAGATATAAAACCAAATGGACGGATACAACACAGATATAAAAATAAAGAATATCACAAATTCAATGGTGCAAATGTGAATTTGTATGTCGACGAGTACCAACTGTAGCTAAATATACAAGCACATCACAAACAAAACTGAGGAATATAAACCTCTTCATCATCTTCTTCCTCCTCGTCCTCCTCTTCTTCTTCTTCTTCTCCACTGGTAACTTCCTCCTCCTCCTCCTTTCCAGCCTTGTAATCTTCATCTTCTTCATCATCCTCGTCATCGTCGGCGTGACCGTTCTCGATGGAACCGTTCAGAACTTTCTTCTTGCTTGTTCCGTCCTTCTCTACCTTAGCAAGCTCAAAGGATAAGAATTCACATTCTAAATGATTACCAGGTTTAATAGAACAAGTATAGCAATGTAATGTTGTTGTCTCCTTCATCGACCCTGTAATCATCTGTGTGATCGTTCTCGATGGAACCGTTTGGAACCTTCTTCTTGCTCCTTCTGTCCCTGTCGACCTTAGCAAGCTCAAAGGATAAATGATTACCAGGTTAGAACAAGTATAGTAATGTAATGTCGTTGTCTACTTCATCATCGTCGTCAACGTCTGCATGACCATTCTTGATGGAACCATTCAGAACTTTCTTCATACTCGTTCCATCCCTCTCGACCTTAGCAAGCTCAAAGGATAAGAATTCACATTTTAAATGAATACCAGGTTAGAACAAGTATAAGAATGTAATGTCATCGTCTCTGTAATCATCTTTGTGATCGTTCTTGATGGAACCGTTTGGAACTTTCCTCTTGCTTGTCCAGTCCGTGTCAACCTTAGCAAGCCTGAAGAAAAAGAATTCATACTCCAAATGAGAAAAAAGTTAGAGTAAGTATAGCAATTAATTGTGATCGTCACCTCCTTCATCGTCATGGTTGCTGTGATCGTTCTCAATGGGACAGTTGTGGATTTTCCTCGAGCTTGTCCTAGCATTGTCAACCTTAGCAAGCCTGAAGAAAAGAATTCAAACTCCAAATGAGTATAGGATTAAAACATTGGGAGATTACTTGTGGAAGGAGGAGGATGATAGTGAGAGGTAGAAGATGGGGATAGAAAAGAAGGAGAAGAAAAGAGAACAACAAAAAGCAGGAAGGATGGAGGCGCCATAGCTCAGTCGGTAGAGCAGTGGTCTTGTGATCCGGTGACCCGGGTTCAAAACCAAGTCGATGCGCTAGTGCCTTTTGGTAAGGCATTAATCCTCATTACCAGGTCCCTCGGAGAGGACCTAAAGCCGACGGCCGTCTGGTTGCTTACTTACAAGCATTTATGCTTTCTTAGCAGTCAGGTAAAATAACCACCACCACAACAATAGTCTTACATGTTGGATCATCCTGATTTGTTTAAGTTCCGTAAGGAGGTTATTTTGAAAAGAGGAAAGATGAAAATATTCTTGCTTCAGCAAAACACTCAGACCAGCAGTTGGTGAGAGTAAAGAAAACTTCTTCTTGAGCCTACCAATAATAAGAAATTTTCACACAGTTGGACCATTCCTGAAGATGCTGCTACGACAGGTAAAAGACCTTCATAGAGAACTCTTTTAGAGATGTCTCTGTACCCGTCATGATGCTTCTTGTTATTTTCCAACGAACCAAAACTCTATTGTTATGTAGAATCTACAGATACAAAAATGCAGAGTGAGCTGAGTGAACATTGGAGGGTTCATGCTCTACCTTCAAACACCTAATGTAAGACAACCAATAATTCAACTTCTTGATGTTTACAAGCACTACGCGTTACCTTCCGAGCTACATGTATCAGCACATATCTCGTCTTATCCATCTTCCTAACACCACACAAAACGATAGACAAACACAGCGAGCAAGAAGGGGGCTGAGTAGGCTGGGGTGGGATGGGAGTGGGAACTAAAGAGGAAGCAAGTTGGTGTCTATACTACTTCAAACAAACCTTCCAATCTATAGCATCTTCGTCATCTTCGTCATCTTCTTCATCCTCATCATCATCGTCTTCGTCATCAAAAGCAGGTTTTTTTGACATCTTGAAACAAAAACAGAGTGTGAGGCAAGAATAGCTGTTAATGCGGATAGATCAACAAGAATTGTCTCTCCCCTGGCTGCTGGCATGATAATGAAGCTAAGAAGCAAAATCTGGTCTCATCACTGAATACAAGCCAGCAAATGAAATTGTAATTAGGAAGGAAAGATCTTCACTAAAGCAATGAGCAATCACTATTATCTGTGTCTTAAACTGGTGTGCACCTATTCATTTGCAAATTAAAACTCAACTGAATACCATCACAATTGAAACATATTAAATGCCACACCATTTCAAAATTTGAACAAAACTTAGCTGTCTTAATACTCAATTCATATATCCTTGCTTGATCACAAACAATATAATTATGCAGGGAAAAAAAAAATTTGCGTATTAAGGCAAAAAACAGCCTGCATCATGCTAGTGAATCAAAATGGGACATGCGATAAATACATTCAGAATAAATACGGATGAAATATGATCGAAGTTCAAACTGCGACTACACACAAGCAGAAACAATGCACCGATTGATATTACAACACATGCAAAATCTTCAAACCAACAGTGGCACAGTTCCTTAAAAGCATTTTTTGTTGTTTACATACTGCAATTTCACAGGGAACACAAACCGTTTAAAGCCCCACTGCACTAGTTTGGCCAGGAGGGATTAGACCTCCCTGCATGGTCACTGACAGGTGGTTATCTCATCAAATAAGCTCTCAATTAACATAAGAAAAAGGGGATCATGGGGGATTGATGGTCACCGTTTAGGCATTGTTTGCTTTATAGAGGGCGCAAGTAGCTATAAGTAGTGCAGTGGGGCTTTAAAGTAATAAATCATTGCATACAATCTTACATTCTTCTTTGACTGTTCAATGGCGGTTCTTTACATGTTCTTTTCCGCTTCCCTTATACTAACCTTCTTTGCTGGCCCTTTTGCAGATGGAGCCGGCCTTTTCTTTCCCTTTGCGGTCTGTATCTCTTCTTCTTCTTCCTCCTCCTCCTCCTCCTCCTCATCGTCATCTTCATCCTCATCTAGTTCATCTCCTTTTCCTTTCATGCGACCCTTTACATCATTTAAACAAAGAGGGACAAGAAGAAACAGATACAGGAAACAGACATTAGATGCAATTGCAATAAGCCACCTCCAGTAACATAGAAGACCTAACATATGCTAGGGGCTTCGGTTCATCACAGATATAGGGTAAGGGAGTAACTGGGTTTTATGTTCTACCTTTAGGGTTAGGGTTATGCATGGTGTTTGGTCAAGGAGCCTATACAGAGATGCCAACCTTCTTCAACAACAAAAAAGTATTCTTAAGAGCAAAAAACAGTATTTTTGAAAAAATCTCTCAACTTAACATATTGCCCAATCGAGCAGCTTAAAAACCCCGGCAGTACCACGTATACGTACCCGGATCGGAGCGCGACGTGTATATATTATAGTGGGTTGTTCGCAATGTGCCAGTTTGGGGCCCGTATCACAATCCTGCATGAATCGTTTGAAGATGTCGGTGCATAATACACTTACGACACAAAGCCCATGATCAGAAATTAAGAAAAACGTTACTAAAAAATTTATAAAAAAAATAAAAAAAAAAAATTAAAAAAAATAAATAAAAAAAAATTAAAAAATTAAAAAAACGTAACAAAACATACAAAAAACGTACTGCCGTATTCATAGCGAAAAAACAGAACAAATACGACAAAAATGGAACAGTTGGCATCTCTGCCTATAGCTTTGGCAGAAATTGATGAGCGCCAAACATTTTCTGCAATGACCGATTCTATCACTTCCATTATCATTGATATATATGTGAACAAATGACAATTTACGTGGAGGCTTGCATAAAATTTGAATAATTTGTTAGCTCATCTACGTCAAACATCCAGAGCAATTGATTTGTTTCACGTCTCCACATTCATGGAAATGCTTTAGCAAGGTGTTGTACATGTATTATTTTGTTACCTTTACTGCAGCTATCTTCTTGACTATTCTTTTTGGTGATCCCTTCTTTACCGTCTCCTCTTCTTCCTCGTCCTCCTCTCCTTCATCTTCGTCTTCTAGATCCTCATCTCCCACCTCATATGCTTCCGCACCTTCAAAGTCTTTCCCAAACTCTTCATCCTCTTGTAAATCTGGAAGAAAACAAGAATAAAACATGAGTCATTCTGGGCACTATTGAGGCGAACAATAAACACATTGACTTAGCATTGTGGTCTTACCCTCAATGCCCCCACCCCCAAAAAAATATATATATAATAATAATGATTATATATACAATTAATACAAAATAATAATAATAATTAAAATTCATTAATGTAAAAAAATAAATTAAAAATTAAAAATTAAAAAAATTAAAATAAAATGCAACAATTTTAAAAAATCAATTCCATAGGGTTTTAATTGGTCTCTATAGCCACTTCCGAAACATCAAACCTGATTGGCGAAATGATGGAAATGGTCATCATCTCTTGTGAGAATGACAAACAATGTATTCATGAACAAGAATACAAAAAAATCGAAAAAAACTCAAATTTTGACATTTTCAAGCTTGGAATTATTATTTTCAATGTTTTTTTTAATTGGTGAAGAGTAACTGACGATTTAAAATGGTTTCCGTAAACTGGGAAAGTTGTCCAATTGCATTCAAACTTTCACCAGTTTACTTTTTTTGATTAGTCTGCTTTCATCTAAAGTAGTTTACTATCAAGGCTGGATTTCCCTTTAAAGCCTATCTGCACTAGTTTGGCCAGGAGGGATTAGACCTCCCTGCATGGTCACTGGCAGGTGGTTATTTCGTCAAATCAGATCCAATTAACATAAGAAAAAGGGGACCATGGGGGACCAATGGTCACCGGTTAGGCATTGTTTGCTATATAGAGGGCGCAAGTAGCTGTAAGTAGTGCATTGGGCGTGAGCCCTAATAGACATTATGAAACCTTAAGATCTTACCTAAGGCATGCTGTCCACTGAGATGCACAGGACCCGAGCCGACGGCTAGTTTGAATGTGACGGGAGGCTGAAGTCCAATGTCCAAATTTGTCTGTAAAATCCACAAAATGGAAATAAAACTTATCAATGTCTGTACGATCAGCAAAATAGACATACATAACAAATTAGATAAGTTTTATGATTCAATGTGAAGTACATGTAAACAATAATTTTGCCTTGTTTCACGGAAGGTGATTTTCCCCCTCCTCAATGAAAAAAAAACACTTTGGTTTGGAAGAATGTAAATAGTGCGGTATAGTTTGACTATGCACACACTACACACACATGTATTGGGATATTTTCATTAATTAAAAGAGACATTCACATTCAAACCAAGAGTATTCTATATTTCATCAATCTTTCAATCTATAAAGGGATAATGTACATAATACAGAATAACACTCTTATTATAATTCATCAAATTTCTGAAATGTATGTTCAAATAATTAGAGATAAAAGAACCAGGAGAATTCATGACATTTTTGTGACAGTCACTGGTGGTTTGGGAAACCCACTTCTACGCAGTGTCATCTCAGGAAAGTAGATGAATAACATTTTACCATCACTACCGAGACCCACTTAATTTAATTTGAATAAATTAATACCAAGCTTGAAGATAAAGACCAGTTATGGTCAAGCGATTGCATTGTGAAAGAAACATTGTGGAATCGATCAGAAAAGGTTGATCATCTAGCATATAAGTATTGGTATGTACTGCAAGGTTCTGGAATCATCAAAATGATAAAAAAATTGGCCCAGTCTTGGTAAAGTTACAAGCACTGTACACGGAAAGATGTATATGGGACTACGCGACACGTGCGTTATATCTATCAGGTCCAAATAGATATAATAATGTACCACATATATCAATTAGTAGGCGGTTTCTCTGTAAAATTTGTATGATCACGTATTAGTCAAAACATATTCTTTCACATGATTGGTAATAAGAGCTTTTATTTCATTTTTTGAGAGGGGGGCATTTCTAAAACTGGTCTTTACCTTTGATCTCAACTGTTGAAGAGATTTGCCGCCAGACTATAAAACTGGCCAGCCTCCTAATCCTCACACAATATTGGTTTTATTTGATGTTTCTCAATGACACTTGAATGCCTAAATCTGTTAATCCCCTACTCTGTGAGTATTAACTCACAATGTACATCAGCATTTTTTTGTTTTCTTTCACACATAATGATGCCGTACCTAAAACCTCTCATGTCCACATTCCTCTACAGGTTTTAGAGACTATTCAATTCAAGACTTGATGGTAAGAACCTTAGGGTACTTAATACCACTTTCAAAACCATTACCACTATTTCTCTCTCTCCCTCGCATGCTCTCTTTCTCTCTCTCACTCACTCTCTCTAACTCATTCTTATTCTCTTTTTTTCTCTCCATCTTTCTCTCACTAACACGCTCTCTCTCTATCTATTATTCTCTCACTAAACACGCTCTCTCTCTCTCTTTCTCTGCTATCTATCTTTCTCTCACTAACTCTCTCTCTTTCTCTATCTCCATCTCGTTCTCTCTCTCTCTCTCTAACTCATTCTTTTTCTCTTTCTCTCTCTCTATCTATTATTCTCTCACTAACACGCTCTCTCTCTCTTTCTCTTCTACCTATCTTTCTCTCACTAACTCTCTCTCTTTCTCCATCTCCATCTCTTTCACTTTCTCTGTATGTCTCTGTATGTCTCTCTCTCTCTCTCCCTCTCTCTCAAAGGTGATAAAGGAGCGAGCTGAGCTGCGTAAGTTCGCCTGTGGTCAAAACGTGTCAGATTAGCCCAAACCCGAGAAGACACCCAATTATGGTCTCGAGAATGCCACCCTTTGAAACGCCCTTTCTTCCTCCCGAAATATCAATTTACGGATTAAGGCTTTCCTTCTTGCACACAAAGGGTTATTCACTTGCAAGTATGACTGTAATGGTGAAAGTGGAGGTATTAGGGATTTGGCTCACGATGATGCTGTTAGTATACTAGTATTAAACATGGGTGGGTTTTAAAGGAACATTAGTCATTAAAGAGAAGGTTGAGTTCTGGGAAGAGGTGAAAAATAATTTGTGAGCATCATCATTCTTATTATGCAAGTGTGGAAGAACATCAGATAAGACATGTTCCCTGAAAAGCATGGCTCTTCAAATGCCTTCATATTCTAAATATGTCATGTAACATCGTAAAACTCGGGCCGGGGGTGGGATTTTTACGCCACGTGTTCGTGTAGCCCCATATACATCTTTCTGTGTACAGTGTTTGTAACTTTACCAAGACTTGGCCAAATTTCCTTGCAATATACACCTAATTCTTATATGCTAGATGATTAACCTTTTCTGGTCGATTAAACACCGTTTCTTTCACAATGCAATCGCATGACCAGAACTCAACTTCATCTTTAAAGGATTTGTAGACAGTAATGGCACTTGGGTACTTGAAACTCACAAGAGAATGACTGTCTGAGTTGGCACCCCCAAAAGGCCTATTTAGACAGCCCAAAACCATTTTGAAAGATCATCGATTTTTTGACCGCCATTTACATTACTGTAAAAAAAATGTTGCTCATTCATTTGTAGAGGTGAGTATCGCGCATGCGTCACTTGTCGCTGCTCTACATTCTTTCGACAAAACCGGAATCATTCACAGATATTTCGAGAGTGGTTATTTACACTGCAAAAAATCTGTGAAATTTCTGCAGGTGTTTAAAAAAAAAAAAAAAAAAAAAAATCATGTGGTGGATTTTTCGATTTCGGTTTTTCATCGTGTTCGGGGGTAGTTGCTTAGCAAAGAAGAGAAGAGAGAAAAAGAGAAATAGACAAAGAAAAAGTTAGAGAAGTAGGAATGTGATGAAAAGTATGCAGAAAAGGGGAGTGAAAAAGAAAAGAATATAGACAATGAGCACAGATGACGAGAGAGAGAGGGACAGATTGAAAGACAAACAGATATTGGAGATCCATGAAGACAGAGCCAAAATGTTTTTTAACTCATTAGAAACTAGAGATTTTGTCAAAATGGCCTATTATTCACTACAAGATGTTGCAATATTGCTCTCATTTTTACATTGTTCTGAACAATATGAAACATGCGCTATTTTTCTATGCAGAGTCCTACTGTAGACATTGTAAGGATTACGCACGTATAACATTATCAAGGTAGACCCTAGAACGGATACTATAGCGAGTTGAAAGTGGACGGTCGGTTCAGTGAGTAAAAGGAGGGGCGGTTTCGGGTGGTTTAGTTGCTAAAGGGTTAAAGTAGACACATTTCTTGATAGGGAGTGGACCAGAGACGATTGCCACAGCTGTCACCAAACTTTCACTCATGTTAAGGAAAGAAGGTCAGCGACAAAATTCCGGAAACTGTATGCATGCATGGACAATAAAAGGGTAGCCCGATACATGTCACAAAAACCAAAGGTTGTTGAAATTGAAGACCTAGCTACTCCATTTAGTTTAATTCCACAAGAAAAGTTTGATCAATGACCAATTTCCTGCTTGTCACACATTGACCAAGGGCAATAATATTGTTTTATCAAGTTACAGAAGCAAATTCAAGAAAAAGAGTCATCACCAAGTATAATTTGGACTACCTCTTTCACTTGTGGACTTAAAGATAAAGTTGAGTTCTGGTCATGCGATTGCATTGTGAAAGAAACGGTGTGGAATTGATCAGAAAAATGTGATCATGTAGTATTGGTGTGAACTGCAAGGTTCCGGATTCATCAAAATGATAAGATTTTTAATTGAACCAAAAGCCCTGATAAAGCCCCTCTAATTGATTAAATTGCCAAAAAGTAATACATCTGCAATATATCTCTCTCTCTCTCTCCCCCCTTCTAAAGTAGTACCAAAGATTTTTGTCATTGAAAAACACTATGAAAAATCTTTTAAACCAATCATATGATTGCCCATAACAGTCTGACACTGTCATTCAAATCTTTAACAAATCAGAGAGAAAAAAAGGGGAAGCTTTGCTACCACATTTGCACATCGACACATACCATACCTTCTTTAAGTCGTGGCTGACCAATGTGGTTTTGGTACAACAACCACGTCTAAATACAGGTACATGTACGCTGGGTGTAACCTAATTGATTGTTCTGGATTTAAGGATTGCATATCAGTTTACTTTTCGCATAAATGATCATATACCAGGGGGGAAGAAAGTATGGATTTGTGAACAATGGATCGGTGGAAATTAAAGACTTGTGGGTTTGTGTACAAAGATATTAGAGCTGCCCATCAAAAAATGGGCGGCATTGTGGGATAAAATCTGTTCACTTCCTCCACGATCGGAGTCACAAAGACCCATTCATAAATGTAGCACCGAACACCCGAGCAGTCGGAAGCGTTCAAACAGAATCCCCCTCCGTGCAAGCTACCGCATGTTTTAGGGATAACGAAATATTTCTAAAATGAACTCATCCTTTACAAGATTATGGTCATGGCTAGAACTGAATGACCCATTATGAAACATTAGTAACTAGATCGCTCTTGGTGGAAGTTTGTTTTAGGGATAACCAAATTTCCCTTTTTTCCTCAAATGCACCGACTGATCCTGCGAAACTGAGTGCTTTCACTCACTATTCATCACCAAATCAAGCTCATGGTTAAAGCTTGATTGGCAGGTGGCTGGACAGATATCCACGTCGCTTTGGAATTCATCCAGGTATCGGGTTTAGGATGGGATGTCAATGAAAATGAAAGAATGACAAATTCCCAATTTACCCAAATGTACATATGAGGTACTAATCATTAAAAAACATCAGTGAGAGTTAATACTACATATTAGTTTTAGTGTTTTTGATTTTTTTTCTTCTTCAGATAAGGCATCCCAAACCTCACTCTTCTTCATTTTTATTGTGAGGGGGGAGGGGGGATCCAAATCAACAATTGTTGCTTGAAATTTGCAAGGGGTTGGGCAGAGTTCAATTCCGTAACTAATAAAGGAAACATTATTTCAAACTAAAAATGTGTTTGTACTTTATAGAATAAACCCACTTGGGTAAACAAATTTTACAAGAAATAATTATCATGGAGAAAGTGACCACATCATTCAACTTCTTTAAACAAATGAGAAGGCACTTTCAACTTCTAAGGATGGAAGCAGAATTATTGTGACTTTGGCACAGATTTCTCAGACCTCACTATGTGCTTGCTCGAAATTGCACTCATAATTCATAAATTCATGAACAGTGCACAGGTCTGTAACATTGTCCGCTCTTTATCGAGTGCACACCTCTCTTACTTAACACACCACAAGGCTAAATTCCTGGCATAGTTTCTCCTTCTGATACCATCCACAACGAGCGCCCTGGCTCATGGAGGGAATGTGGTCCTCAACAGGGCCACTTGAGTTGACTTCACATTTCACCATCGTCCCAAAGAGGATTATGCCTAATTCTGACAACTATTTAAGAACTCCACCGAGCATAAAAACTTCATTAGGAGGGTAAAGGAAAGCCCCAAGACATTTCCTTGGTTCTCCGCACCCCTCTACTTTTTTTCCTTTCTTGTAGTCACTGCTACATAATATGTGTGTGGACAATAACCGCTTCAGGTTTCAACACACAGTGCTTGTTCCCATTAATCTCTGCGCGAGCCCATTTCCACTAGAAAACAAAGATCAGGGGGTGTTTCACCAAGACTAAGATCGACTCAACTATGGCAGGCTGTTCATGCCACTGTTTGCTCTCACCATTTAATGGCATTGGTCTCTCAAGGGACGTACAAATCATGGTCACAAATCTAAATAATTTACATTTATTTGATAATTCATTATTGAAAGGAAAAATATTATCTAAAGATCATAATGGTGAGAGCAAACAGTGGCATGAACAGCCTGCCATAGTTAAGTCCAACTTGAAGTCGATCTTAGTCTTTGTGAAACACCCCCAGGAGTTTCTGTACATAGGAGAGCTGCTATCTAAAGGTATCATCTGTTGAAAGCATGAAGGACATTGACTCTCTACATACGGCTCTGTTTCGTCTTTCTACGTGGTGTGAGAGTAGTTTCAAGGACAGAACATAAGGACTAGCTAACAAAAGTGTCGAATTATTCCATGAGCATGCCCGATTGTATCTTGCTTGTAGGGATAAATCGTCAAGATTAACGCACGCGCAGTTCGGACATGCTTGTCGTCGAGTGAGAATTCTGTGTGTGTGAATGGTCGCCCCAAAAAAATCAATCTTTGCATTGCGATCTAATTCGCATTAAATTGACATGTGTGAACGGTCCTTTTGAGTGCGAGAGTATCTTCCCCAACCCTAGCTCATATAATTCTGAGATTGGAGAATGGGGCCGACAGGAAAAATATGATGGTTTCATTTGTGTTTTTATAAATGTATTAGTTTCATTGTGCCTTCAGCTAACAGCCTTTAATTCCCTTTCAATATTGATATTCAAGACATTCCTCTGCACAAAGCTGCAAACCGGGATCCTATTTTCACATCGTTAGAAAGGCATCAGAAACATAATACAATCTCTGTTCAGATTCTCTGGCAGATATATCTTAACTGGTACAAACACTTGCAAATTTTAGGATTTTAATGATTGATTTAATTTTTAACAAAAAGTCCCCAGTGTCAAACGCCATACCTTAATAATCTATAATAATTTTGGGCTTGACCGTGGGTTCAAAGCTTTGTAAACAAGTAAAAGTATCTCAAAGAGGAAGTCCACCCTGACTTTAAGTTGGTTTAATAATAGACTGAAGATAAGAAAGTTATGAATGTCAATCAATCACAAATTGGCAACTCTGTGACGTATCTTGCGAGCTGCCCTCCCACTTTGCAACTTAAAGGTAATACAGTGTATGTCCCATTTGCACACCAAAAAAATGAAAAGTTTATATTCCAAAGGCATTTGAAAGTAAATACTAATGTAGAAATCCTGTTTAAAAAAAAGGAGCTTGAAAAAGTGGGAAAATAACGACTATTAGTTGTCAAATCGACTTAAGAGCTATAGAGCCAGTAAGTAAAACTGATTTTCAGACCATTGTACCAAAGATTCAATCAGTTTAATTTTGGCCATTACAAGAAGTGGGTTATTGATGTAGACAAATGCTCACGTACCCTTTACAGCTCATTTTATGTATGTTATTACCAAAGAAGAAAAAAAGCCAGTCAGTCACTCAATAGTGTCTGACAGTTAAGTCTAGCAAGAAAACAGGTTTCCTTGCATAATTTGAATATTAGGACACTGCTAACGTTTAAATTTCACAGATAGGACATACATGACATATTCATAATTCCTGCAAAGTTCTACAGAATTTAAATGTTGGCTGCAAAAGGGACATAGTGTCTTTATATCAGGGTGGACTTGTCCTTTAAATGCAATTCTTGGGGAGAAGGGATACTTACGCTCTCATTAAGACCAAGTCTCAGAGAAAGAAGAGGCTGAATGACTGTTTCTCCATCAAAGTTGATCGTCTCCACTTCAATCACATTCCTCTCATCATCGTTAGCTTTTACCCCTAGGACAGCCTGTAAAGAAAATATGGTAGGAGTGGGAAAGGAAAGAAAGAGAAGGGATACGAGAGAGAACAAGAGAGAGATAGATAGAGAGAGAGGGAGGGTGAGGGAGAGAGAAAGAGAGGGAGAGAGAGAAAGAGAGAAAGAGAGAGAGAAAGAAAGGGGGAGAGAGAAAAAGAGAGAAAAAGAGAGAAAGAGAGAGAGAGGGTGAGATGGTGAGAGGGAGCGAGTGAGAGAAAGAGAGAGAAAGAGAAAGAAAGGGAGAAAGCAGGGGAGAAGAGAGAAAGGGAGATAGGAGGAAGGTAGAAAGAGCGAGAGATGGAAAGAGGGGAGGGAGAGAGAGAGAGAGAGAGATTAACTATAAAGTACTTCATGACGACACATACTGTAGGTGCAATTGATTTTATAATATCAAACACAAGATGGCGCTAGACCACATTCACAGTGGTATCCAATGTTATCCACCGATCTCAAAATCTAAAAATTCAAACAGTATGATGTCCTACTACCATTATTTCAATCTACATGTAGTTACCCCCCTCCCCCCCCTTCATTTTTGTGATACATGTTTCCTTCTGACTTTGGAAACATGTACATAGTAACATATACAGAGTATGGAGCCATTTTAAAGGGCGATTTTGCCATATACACCACAAACTTTTATGACAATAAATAATACCTGGTTATGTGGTTGACAATGTTGTGCCATGTCCAATATAAATGATTGGATGATGCATTCAATCAACCTTAAAAATCAGAAGTGTTGTTGACACTAAAAAGAGGGGAGTTGTGTTGACACAGAAGAAAATCCAAGGAAATAGTTTATACCAAAATGTCGACAAAGAAAATGGGTGCCCATGACAGCCCTATACTTTACCTGCTTCAGGAAGAGAAAATGGGAAATGGAATCTTCCTCTTCATCGTCTTCATCATCCAGGAAGTCGGATTCTGGGTCCCATTTGAAGATCTTCTTATCCTTAGACAGAGTTGCTCCTAATTCAGGGAAGAGACGATAAAAAAGAGTCGAGAATAAATGGTACGTTCTTCTGGATCATGTTTTGAAAAGCAAGAGAGGAATATGAGAGGATTATGACATTCTTTGGTGACAATGGATCCTAGAAACTGATTGAATTCTACAAACTTCAACTGCACCAAAGTGCCAAACCATAACATTAAAGCCCCACTGCACTAGCAAACAAAGCGGTGACCATTGGTCCCCCGTACTCCCCTTTTGTTATGTAAATTGAGAGCTGATTTGATGAGATAACCACCTGTCAGTGACCATGCAGGGAGGTCTTATCTCGTCTGGCCAAACTAGTGCAGATAGGCTTAAAGGGTGACTAAATTACAAATTCATGTTGACTTTTGTTGATCTGTAATAATGTATTGATGATCAGAGTCATAGAAGGTCGTCAGCTAGATGAACAAAAGACAGTGGTATGTCTTCGCCCACTAAGTACCTTATTGCATTAGCATTGCATGTTTTCATATAATAGCCCATTGAAACCCTTCTTTTCATGGTGTTGCTTGGGGGATTTCTGACATAGCAACTGCTTAAAATGTAATTGAATTTTGTGAGTGGGCATTGTATAACAACATGTTAATGCTATTGTGAACAGGTGGTCAGTTGATGGGAAGGGAGTCAGGGCAGCGTTTCATGAACCCATAAGTACAAGTTCACTGACATCCCATAGAAAGGCGTGTTAAACTAAATACACACATTTCAATGGGATGTCAGTGAACTTGTACTTATGATGGTTTTCGTGAGACGCTGCCCAGGATCATACCAATGTCTTCTGTTATTGGATATATCAATAAAGAGTATAAATGCATTCACAGCAGACCCAATGGTCGGCTTTTGTCTCTAAAGTGAGAGCCGACCCTACCCGAATAAGAGGCTAACAAACGAAAGAGACAGAATTTTCGGTCTAGACTCAGAGGTGAAATTCAACTATCAAGTTTCAACAAAGTGCAACGATTCTCGAGAGTGGGAAAGAAGACCAAGTGACCAGTAGGGGCGCTGGTCCTAAAAAAAAAAGGATCGTCCGCATTTTCGCAAACGCATCTCTGATTCTGATCCGCGTGTTGGCAATGCGAAAAACAGATTCCGTGATGATGCTCCTTGATGCATTTCAAATTGACTTTGTACAGAAACTTTCACGTTATGAACGATAAATCATCGTGAAGACGAACAACCCATAAAAGTAGATGGTGAACGAGGGTATTTCATTACGCAGAATCTGTTTTTTGAATCGCCAACGTGCAGATCGGGAATCCTACACCCGCAGAGCGCCAAAGAAGAAAAAAAGCATTTTCACGGTCACTCCTTATTTTTTAGGATGCGACTTGTCCGCGTTTACCAGGATATCCTTGTTAATGCCGACAATCTTCACTCTCGGACCAGCGCCCTTACCGAGTACTACCAGTGACTACTGGTGACCAATCATGTCAGTGTGTTTCACAAGTTTATTATTATAAAGCACAAGATCTACCGAGCATTTCCATTTCCGAAGTTCGCAACGACAATGTTAATGACAATGCCATATTTATATTACTAAGTCTAGACCCTCTATTAATTCTCGCTACCCTAAATAGGTACGAAAATCTCGAAATTCGCGAGACGAGGTAATTTTCACTCTCTCGGGTCGTCACTACAACTTCCGGTATAGAGTCCCATCCCAAGTCACGGCCTTCATCCACCCCCATTTTTCAGGGTTCTTACGCTTGGAATCATGAGCCCAGCACTGTGCAGCCTCACAAAAGAAAACCATCGTCACTGATGTCAAAAGACGCAAAAAACAACGAATGAAATGTTCAAATAAACGTTGAAATATTTGCGAAAAAAAACAAGACCGAGCAGACGACATATTCGGTGCATACGCTATCGCGCCTAGTAATATAGCGCCTGCACAGGAAGCTGTAATGTCGAAAAGCTATCCCATAATGCAATGCGCGTTTTCAGGATTTTCCCCGGATCTCGGCAGAATCGCTATTTGGGGTAGCGAGAATTATTAGTACACATTACGCATAATTACGTTACAATCATGATCATATGATCTGGATCGTTGTGTTGTCATGGTTGTCACTCATCATGCTCATTCATCAACGTTCTCATTAGGTTAGCATGATTATAGATCTACATCATTATCATAATCGGGTTCAGAAAAGTTCAGTTTCGATGACAATGCAGAACTATCATTTGTATCGTTCATTTCAATTTAAAATTAATAAAGTTAGACTCTCTATAAAAAATGAATGAATGAAATGAAAATGACATTTTTTAGTTTTGACTTTTGTTCAAAATTCTGGATTTTCTTCAATACACTTACCCCAAAAGTATTCTTTAGCCATGGTGAGATATATTTGTCGTTCTTTTACTGTTTCAATTAACTACAATTTAACCTTGTTTGGCTAAGAGCAAGAAATTCAGCAGATGCAATGTGACAGGCGACAGTTCGGCTCGATTCGATGTTACCCACGTGTGCGAGCTGAATATGACTACGAATGTCAACACGTTGCGTACACATGGAAATCACGTATTGAGCAATGCGAAGGCCAAAGCATGCTGGCTGTACATTTAAAATGAAAGGACGATTGCGCGAACATCTACTTCCGGGTAGGCATTTAAAACTACCTCGTCTCCAGAATATTTGTCGTTATTCAAACGCACAGCTCGTTTTGGACCACAGGGATTTGGTATGATTGTATTGCAGATCTACTGTAAAAACAGGAATTACAGGCCTATATTCCAAGATTTCCTCTCTTATCACATATTATCTTATTGCTAGTTTAAAATTCATTTCATTATTCATATCAAGCTTTCTACTCATAACATATCCCCTCTAAAACCCATCATGTAAAGCGCATAGGCGTATCCAGAAATTGGTGGGGCCGAGCATAGGGCTTCTTCTTTCTTTCTCACAGGGAAGGTTTTTTGGCAAGCTTCATTGTTTGATCAACACCACTTTGGCCTGGCCCACAAGCTACCTCAACCCTTTTTTGCTCCATTTTTGTATTACCCCTGCCCCTCCCTCTCTCTCCCTCTTACACACACACACACACACCTTTATCTCATCTCTTTTACCCCCTTTCAAGAACTGTGTATTAATATAAAAACTTCCTTTTCCATCTCAACACTCTTCTTACTCCCGTCCATTTACCCAAGCCTCTTTCTTTGCCATCTGTTCTCCCCCTTCATCTCTACTACACCTCTTTAACCCTATCCACATTTTCCTCCAAAGCAAATTTTAAGCCAGGGCCCTCTTTCATAAAACTTGTTGTCAATAACAACTGCCATGGATCTATAACAAGTCTACTCATCATTGCCAATTTAAAAAAAAAGGATTTCAGTAGCTGAAAACACTTTTGGACCATGTTATTGACAGCAAGTTTTATGATACAGGGTTCAAATTAATCTTTCTCGGGCAATGTCATCAACACAACTCAAAATAATGAAGATAATCAAGAAAACAAAACACATGTATTTATATAGATTCTTCCACTTGGAATGGATATTTTTGCATTTACTTCTGTATGAAAGTTCTTTCCATTTTACATATTTACCACAAAATGAAACATATTTACCAACTTGTTGCCATAATTCCACCGACGACAACATATGTAACGTCATTGCAACATGACTTTTTTTTTCTTTTTTTCAAAAGCAACGAGACAAAAAAAACACATACATGCCACAGTCGGATTAATAATTTGCATGTATGAGAGATTCAATGTCATAATGATATACATCAAAAGGTGTATAAAGTTGAGATAATAAATTCATGTCTCTCCATATATATCAATTCACTAAGGCAATGGATATATCCAAATAACTCTTGTACTGATAGTTCAAATTGATTTTCTTTCCAACAAACTGAAACTTGTGTGTACATTTGAGATAACATCTGACAATTGCAGTCATTTTTTTTCACATCCCCTGCATAAAAGTGCGTTTTTTTGACATAAATCATTCTACAGCAATGTTTTGGGGGATTGCTTCTACCAGTATGCCTGAATTATGAAGCGATGCATATACATTTATAATATATATACACACAATGAGTTAATCACACTTTATGAACCAGTACAAAATTAATTTGAATAGACAGCCGTAAGTTGTGTGAGCATATGCATAGGATTTCCTTCTCAATTCTGCCCTCGTTTCACCCAAACAATATTACACATGTAACTCTCATTTATTAAGATATATTTACCTTCCATCATATATTATTTTGCTTGTTAACCCAATCATTGTTAAAATACTTCATTTGAGTTCTTTCGCTACCAGAGAAAAGCTTGCAATAAGTAATCATGACAGAGATTATATGAGGCTTACAAACTCATTCTTCATTTTAGTGTGTACATACAGCAAAAGCAGCTGAATTTCTGTGTCGAAGTGATGGTGCATACTTGTGATTTTCTGAGTAGCTGACAATATTTGATCATTGCTCAAATTAAAATGGATGAGGAAAACTAGCTATCCAGGTAACTGCATAATGAACACCCTTGATTGGCAGTATAAGTAAAAGTAAAAAATAATTATAAATACAAATACAAATAAAGATCAAACACTTTGGTGGAAACATTTACATTAATGCAAGATAGTTGATTTGCAACAATTTTACATTTTACAAGTATTCAATTCAAAATGAATTTGATAACAAAGTCTGTAAATGCAGTATATTCTTTTGGTTGCTACATGAATAACTTTCCACTATTCTGTGTAACATCACAATATTCCAGTAACTCTTTGGAAAAATAAACAAAATGATAAAATACATTACAAAGGAAAACAGAAACACTTAAAGCAAATCAGGAATTTGGAGTGAAGCCACAAGCAGCTCTAACAGTTTCAAAACTTTTTTTTGTTGGTCATTTCACCTAGGATCATTTCAAATGGCGTTGATTTCCGTCTCATTGTCAGTGTAAAAATTTGATTACAAATATTAATAATAATTTTGTTTACCCAGGTTAGCCTCATCACTGATCTATATTAAATGCTGTTCTCCAGAGGGCCCTGTGATTATTATTACCCACAGCAATTGCCAGGTACCTATTCACACCTGGGTGGAGAGTGGCAAATGTGGATTAATGCCTATCCAAAGGATGTTGATGCCGCGCTGGGATTCAAACCCTCAACCCTGGCACCGTGGTCAAGTGAATGAATCACTATATATCACAACACCTCTACACCTCAACACAATACATCTTCTTAACACATGAAAGCACAAATAATGACAATTTAAAGACTAGTAAAGGCAGCCCTGCATACATGTTACATCATATAATATGGCTACAGGGGTGTCAGTACTGTTTTGCACATCAACAGAGCTTGCTATTCCAGACAAATAGCTTCGAAACTGAAAGACTGGCCACATATCAATGATAACGATTGTGAAAACGATTAATCAGAGTAGGTAGAAAAGGAACTGGATCCAAGAAAAATCGTTGCTGAAGGCTCATTAGGATGAACTGTGGAGTGCGATATCTACATAATATCACAATAATGGAATAATAATAGCTCAATCTATATTGCGCATATATCTATCCAGGCGATGCTCAGAGCAGCCACAAAGTACTATCATGACCCCGGCTTTAGCCTAGCTGTAGCTGCCCTACGGCACTCAAAGCATTCAAGGAGTAAGCTAGGTACACATTTACTACGCCTGGGTGGAGAGTGCCAAATGCAGATTAATACCTTGCCAAAGTGTGCAGGGGGGCAGGACTCAAACCATGTGATGCACAATCCGGTGATATATCTACTAGATCACCTCTACCTTTCCTAAATAAACCGATTTAATAGAGATCATGCTGGTTATGTGTGACCAGTCCTTCAGATTCAAACACCTACCGGTACTCGGTTTGGGAGATACTATTTCTGAAGATTATGCATTCATTATACACCTACATGTACAAAGACACTAAAGCCTATTTATTTTGCACCCTATCTATCTACCTCCTTTGTTTACATGTGAATGGTATTTTGAAAATGAATACCTGGATTCCAACTTACATGTACACACCTAACCCGGTTGAAAATAACCTTCAAGAAAGAAAAAAAATTACCTACCAATCTTAATCTCACATCAATATACGATTTACCTTCATGGTAGAGAATATCCACATTTTCTTGTAGATGATATGTTTTGACAATACTCCTCAGACAAATGTAATATCATCTTTTTTTCAATATATATCTGATCACATGTCAAAATAGATAAACAAAAATACAAATACAATCAACGTATCTTTTAGAAAAAATAGAAATGAAGCACCCTTAAGAAAACAAAGATAACTCAAATGACACCTGGCGCCAACAGAAACAGGAGAACACAAAGCAAGTAGAAATGTTTGTTACATCAGGTACAATGGCTGATTGGTTGTTTAATTCTTAACTGTTTGGATGTACCTCAAGCTTAAACCAATAAGAATGTTTTATGAGAGAAAGAACCAATAGCAAGTTTACAGAGAGACTGTGCAGCATTATTTCATAGCTCCATCCTTTCATTGAGTTTATACTCTTCATTCATTTTTATAATTACTGAATTACTTTGAATAAATGGAATTCATTTTGACTTCATTCGAGAAAAAAATTACAACTGATTTCATTGTAGATCTTTTAAATAGCACAAGATTGTGATATGATTATGTAGAGTTGAGTTCTAATTACACTCTACGTGAAAATTGAATAACATTAGTTTGTAAACGATGGTCCATCAACGAGGAGAGGTTTGGTATAGATAGTTTCGCAGACAAAAAGAATTCAAATAATTGGAGGGGGAAGGTACAATGAAGCTCATTTTCAAACTGTAGAAATAAAATATATCTGATATATTTCCCCCTTATTTCATGTGTTTTGAATGGATGCTTTAGAAGCAGCATGAAACAAATGATTAGTGTCACACACAAAATTTCCAAAAATTTGGCAGAAAAAAAAAAGGAATTCCAAAACCCCCTATGCCAGAGTGGCAAGCATGCCGGCTGGGTGAATGTCATCAAGAGAAGCACTATTTGAAAATGCAGCCTTGTGATTTTACTAATCCATCGAACAGCAGTTAGTATGAGTAATTAAAGGGGGAAACCCCAGATAAATTGATCAGTTATGCTGCTCTGAATTTAACAATAGACTGGATTTGTACAGGTACATCAAGGTCCTGTCTGAAAAAGACTTGTGCTTCATTCAAATTAATCGCCATTCAACTTGAGGTTGTATCACTCGCATCTCCGCACAATAGAGATGGGCGTTTGTTAAAGTTGCGAGCAACTGAAGGACTGGCAATTGATTTGGATCACTAGCAAATCTTTACCACATTACGTCTAGGAGACTTAATTCAAACAAGGAGCATAATGCAACAACATACTTCACTAGACCTGAAATTTTAGTACATTTTGGGATCATTTATGCTTCCACGCTGCAACTAATACGAGAAACCAGAAACCAAAGCAAATTTTGCTTCTCATCGTTTTACCTTTTCACCGAAAAAGGCAACACATGGAGAGAGATAGTCATAAACTTGTGGCACATGCAAGAAACAACACATGAACATGATCAAAAACAGATGAAAATAGGGATGAAATTCAACACATGTTCTCAATTCAGAATAATGAAACTATATTCATTTTTCAGCTATATACACAAAAAAGAGAGAACTGCTTGTTTCTAGGAAACAAATCCATCCCTGCAAAATAATTTTTCTCCATTCAGCTTCAGACACATACATGAAGCTGCCTCTTAATAATCATCTTTTTTGTAACTTTCTCTTTTTTTTTCTCCGCAAGTATTAATTTACAATCTTCTGCTTGCAATATACAGGCCAGTACACTTTGGTTCAATTAAAAAATATACATATCCAAGTGTTAACCAAGGCTTTACAGTAATTTTCTGTCAACTCTCACATTTTTTTTTTCATCTTATAATTTTTTTACTACAATAACTGAAACAGACATAAATATCACATATCTTTAAATGTGTTCCACAAATCAGCCACAATTATCTTTGGCTAAAAAAAAAAGGAAAACATTCATCATCGTAACCATTCCATATAAGTAGTTACATCAGTCATATCTAGAAAAGAAAAATAAGTCTACTCACCCATGGAAATAGACAACAACACTTCATCATTACAGACAATCAAGAGATGTCTCATAATTCATTTGCACACAGAAGGTATGTGTACGATATCCTACTTCGATCAGATCAAGATTAAAGAGCGAGTCATGGTGGAGTAATTTCACCTTTTCTGGTACTTTTTAACATCCATTATTTATCCCTATACTTTCAAAACAAGTTTTATAATGCATTTAATGTGTATATTAAAGAAAATGGCAAAACCAAAAGGTGAAACTAAGTGATTAATGCTCACAAATATTCCTGGAGAAGAGTCTTTGCCCACTTTATGAATAATAATAATAATAATCTGTTTTTTTATATAGCGCTCAATACACCGATCCAACGATGTGCCCAAGCGCTTTACAGATATATTATTACCCCGGTCATCTGATTCAGGCTTACCCGCACACAATGTGTGCACATTTTCCACTCCCTGGGGAGCATTCCAGCCAGTCGCCATTTTACAGGCGCACACCTGCTCGTCCAACCATATGAAGGAATGATGCATTGTATGCATTTACGCACTTGAACGCTAATGCTCACCCGAGGATGAAATTCTAAAAGACTCGCAATCCAGCTTAAAATACGCTGTATAGATTACTTCATCTCTGCAACAAATATTTGTTTGCCTCCTGAAATGATATCAGTCGTATATTGTGCAGTGCCTTGGATGCGTACCTAGTTTCCTTGAGCGAGTCTTGTTGTTTTGTTTTGCTTTATCCCCCTTTGGTTATGCCATTTTGAAAGGTAACATGTCGAGGTGTCAGTGATACAAAGACGTAACTCCATTTTGGTCGTTTAGAGAAAAAGTGGTCACTGAGCACTTGGGCCTTAAGGAGTCAAGTCTAATTTGTTCGATAGCCATTGACTTCAATGGGGTGTTGGGTGGAGTTAAGTCTTTGGGTTTCCTGGAAAGCCCACATTTTTCTGAAAATTTTGATATCAAATACTCATTTTGGCAAAATATGGAGTTGCGTCTTAGAGTCACTGAACCCTCGATGTGTTTCTTATCATTTGGATTGATCAGCAAAGGGTTTCATGATGAGCAGTGAGGTTCCACCTAATTCTGTCCATCATGGAGGAAAATGTGAAAAAAGAAACTACCTCATTGTAACCTTATTCTTCAACTCTAACATTCATGAATCCGTCAACTTGCTAAGGCATTTGACATAGTGTCCATTCATTTTTTTTTCCAGATAGAAAAACGTTGAATCTCTTAAGGGCATACAATTATTAGATTATATAATTTCATACCTAATTTTATGCTGAAATAAGAAACATATTCCTTCTTTAGGTAAAACTTATGTCAAAGTAATGTTACGTGACCTCTTGGTCTTTCAAAGGATATGTCTACACCAATGTCTTTTCGGTCAGGGAATGATTACACTGCCCTTGTAAATACCAATACTAAATGTGTTAAATAAGTAATGTTGAAAACAAATCCAGACTGGCAACTGAATCAAATACAATCAATGCAATTCAAATAGCAAATAGCATTGGATTTGAGTTTAATTGTTTTCATATAAAACACACCGTCACTGGATCCCTTCTACATATCTCCCCTACAGAATATAATTTATGTTCACTTTATATTGTCAGTGAAAATTTTGCTTTTACTTGACCCAAAAGTTTGAATAGGCAATTGTGAGGCTCTGAAATCCTTCAAGCTCCAAGAGGCAGGTAATATACTTAAGTCTTTATAAACAGACGACAAACTTGGCTTCCAATGTAGTTGGTAGTTTGTTTGTCTTTGAGTCACTCAATGCCCTTCTTACCCCAGAACACATGAAACATAAATCTTTTTGTCTCCACTCCCTCCTCCAATCAATGATCTACTAGCCCCTCTCTTTCTCTATATAGAGAGAGCGATACTATATAAAGAGACTACATAAAGGTGGTGCAAGAGTATAAGGCCCTGGCTTAGCTGGGCGGCTTCTCTTGGAAGAGGTACAAGTTATTAGTAGCTGCTACGGCCAGGATGTTCTCCCGGGGGTGCCACGCCGTGTGGAGGATCTTGCGGTTGAAGTCGAGGCTGTCCACGCTGATCTCGTCCTTTTTCCGCTTGCTCCCCGTGCCGACCCGCCGCGGCTTCAGGACCTGCATTGGTTTCGTGTTCTCGCGGGAGGCCTCTAGCGTGACGTCGCGGCTCGTGTTGCGGTCGAATATCCTGAAGAAGTTGTTGTAGGAGCCTGTCATGATTGCACTGTAGGTAGGGTGAAAAGATATGCTGTTAGACGAAAGAACTTTCACTTATTAAAACTTTCCTCTTTCATATTCACAAATATACCAGTTTACCGACATATTCAAATTTATGGATGTTTCTTTCTTGGTGACCTAGTGATTCCAAGTTATTCCATTAACCTGTTATTAATGAATGAACTACAATATTCAGAATCCAGTCTGCATATATTACTTTTTGCTATGTCAGGTAAGCTTTGGGCAAGCTTTAAGGTATAGTGTCTCAGTGCCTATGAGCACTGAATGTTTTCAGAATGTAGCCTACGGCAATGATCATTGGAATGCATCAGTAAATACTTGACTGAAAAAAGATAATGAACTAGAATCAAAATATAATCAAATCATATTTCATCATATTTAAGCAGGGTGGCTTCTTTAGCAGACAATTAATACACCATTATACTTGGAAGCCTTTCAAATCATAGGTGTGCAATTTCAGACGTAATTCTTTGCTTTCATCCCAAATTGTTTTATCAATTGGGTAAAATTATGATAAATTAAAATTCATTCCATTTACTTCTTTGAAGAAAAAAAGAAGAAAAATGGTGACCAAATTCAAAGGATCCTCATCTCTGTAATATCTTTGTATGGCTATCAAGAAGCCCCAAAAGGCAAATATAATCTCCCCTAGTCTAAAAAGCACAACTGGCCACTTTTGAGTATTCCAAACAGGTCAATATTCGATCAGCCAATGTGACCTCAGCTAGTGTGGAAAGGGCTGTAATAGCAGATTATCCAGAACAAAACTAATTCTCACCGTTTTCCGATTATAATCTACATATAGGGTCGGAGGACCTCTTTTTAGAGTGCTCTCTTATGGAATAAACAATGAGATAGTCAGTCAGGTTGGTCTGCACATGTATGTACAACTGTTCACCTTTGGTTTGGTTTGATGGTTTGTTTTACCTGACTGCTAAGAAAGAATGTGTCTGCTTGTAAGTAAGCAACCAGGGTAATGACGGCTGTAAGTACTCTCTGAGGGACTTGGTAATGAGGATTAATGCCTTACCAATGGGCACTAGCGCATCAACTTGGTTTTGAACGCCGGACCTCCTGGTTACAAGACCACTGCTCTACCACTGAGCCATCGCATCTCCTTCAAACCTTTAAACCATAACAGGTCAAATTTCTTCCGTTGGGGTTCAGCGAGGTGAGAAACAAAATGCTCCCTGGGCTAAGTGTATGGACTATTGAATACAATAACACATTACCAGAGCTGCCAACCTCCAGAACAGAAAATCAGTAATCATAAGGCTCAAAATCAGTAATTTGGGGAATAAATCAGTAATTTCCTATGCGGCGCCATGAATCTAAAAAGTATGGTAAGCGGATGCATGCGCGTATGATAATATCTGAAATTTGTTGTTATTTTATTCCCACAAAGTTGCTAAATATTGATTTTCAGTTCATCACAACACATAAGTTTTCAATGAAAAATTGGCTTCTATTAAGAGAATACTTGATACTTTTCCATCTTTCTCATGCAGCGAGTGTTGGATGGCCACCATACTGCACAGCACTTGCAACGATAGATCCCTATGCGCAAAAAAAAAAAAAAAAAAAAAAAAAAAAAAAAAAAAAAAATCATTTTTTTTTTTTTTTTGTAATCCGTAATTTTTAGACAACATTCCGTACTGCCGTAATGGTCGTTAATTTCCGTACCAATTACGGGAAATCCGTACTAGTTGGCAGCTCTGCATTACCTATCTATATCAAAGTGTATGCTCTATGTTCTCAACTCAGGGGTTGGTTCAATGGCTTGTTTAAATGGTTTGTTTCACAGGAATAGTGAGAAAGCATGTGTATGCTTGTAAATAAGCAACCAGGGGAGAGACTGATGCATGTTCTCTGAACGAGTTATAGTATGGGCATTCAGGTTTTTTAACAGAATAAACTACTTACCTGTCTGAGCCATTCCATACACACTCAAACTTGTCGAATATGCAGTCATTCTCATAGAGGGAACATAGCTTGCTTCGTAGGTACTCATGGACGGGAAAGGTCTCTACTGGCTTGGTATCCATTAGAAGATCCCATACCTTATAATGTGAATAGCAGAAAGAGAGAGGGGGGAGTAGGAGAGAAAGAGAGGGAGAGGGAAAGGGGGAGGGTGAGGGAGAGAGAGGTGAGGGAGAGAGGGGAGGGTGAGGGAGAGAGGGGAGGGTGAGGGAGGGAGAGAGGGGAGGGTGAGGGAGAGAGAGGAGGGGGAGAGAGAGATAGAATGAGAATAAAGAGGGAGTGTAGGTAAAGAGATGAAAAGCGAGATAAAGACAAAGCATGAGACATTGAGAAAGAGGAGAGACATAGAGGAGAGACATAGAGGAGAGACATAGAGGAGAGGGGGAAGCAAGAAAACACTATTACTATTTCAGTTCACATAAAACTGCCACAAGTGTCACAAATAAAATTTAAAAATTTGACAATTTCTTATGCTTCATATACAAGTTACATTGCATTATATTTTTTGTCTGATAAAAAAAAGGTAAATAAATTACCATTCAAATGTACCCTGCAAACAAAAC
The DNA here is from genome assembly GCA_035222895.1 of Strongylocentrotus droebachiensis. Lineage (NCBI taxonomy): Eukaryota > Metazoa > Echinodermata > Echinoidea > Camarodonta > Strongylocentrotidae > Strongylocentrotus > Strongylocentrotus droebachiensis. Next base: position 24,201 of record JAVYIG010010634.1, on the reverse strand, counting down.
AGTTTCTCTTCTACCTATCTTCAATCCTCACATCATACAATCATGTATACAAACGCAATTATATCACATTGACCACAAAGACATAGTCAATCCAAAAAAAATACAACAGTATACAAAGGGTTTTACCCCCCCCCCCCCCCCCCAATCAAAAGAAAGAAAGAAAATAAAATCCATAAATAGAAGATTAATTGCACCTCCAGCAGACAATGTTGAATGGTATCATATGGTTGACTACACTTGATGGCTTATGACTACATACATGTTAGACATAAAATCATGTTACAGTTGAATGACTTCTCTGCATGCGTGTATGAAACACATCATGTTACAGTTGAATGTCTTCTCTGCATGTGTATGAAACACTAGTGTCATGGATGGCTTATGACTTCATGTTAGACATCAAATCGTGTTACAGTTGAATGTCTTCCCTACATGCGTGTATGAAACACTAGTGTCGTGGATGGCTTCCCATTGCTACCACCACACACCACCTCCGTGTACGCAACGGGGTGGCGGAAAGGTTAGAACAATACAGGCATAACTGGGGACATATTGTGTGACATGCACTGGGTGGGCGTTTGGTGGTACAGTACATGCAATAAGGTCACTTAAAAACAACGGTTGATTTCATCGACCCGTGTTTGAGGTGCAAGCAGGAAATTGACAGATACGCAACATGTACAGGAAAGGAAATCCTGTTGTAAAGAAGCTGCAGAACCTACTGCATTGCTTCAAGTTGGCTATTCAGGATATTATTCCAAACTAAAATACGTCAGAAACAGTAACTAGTTGGCTCCTCGATCGTAAATACAATGACAGACCATGACAAATACCGTATTTGCCGGCGATAAGGCCGCAGTGTTTTTGGAAGAAAAAATATCCAAAAGTCGGGGTGCGGCCTTTACGCTACAACAACAAAATTCAGCGGTCAAAACATCACGTCAATTTGCTGCCGCGCAACGCAACTGCGCAGGTCGAAAAGCGCTATTTCGGATTACACCGCACATCGAGGTAGGGGTATTGTAGGATACCAAATCTACGTGAGATACAGTACTAGCTTAAAAGTCGATGAAGATCTGCTAAATTACGATCATTTTTTAGGTTAATTTCTTGTAAATTTATAAGAATATTGATGAATTTGGTATCAGTTTGTAAAAAAAAAAAAGTGTTCTACAAGAAAATTACGATGATTTCGTTTGGTCCGTTTTTTTTTTTTCTCTCTCTTTTTTTTTTTTTTTTTTTTTTTTCCTCTACGAAATGTCAAGTTGGGGGTGCTGCCTATACGGCACTGCGGCCTTATCGCCGGCAAATACGGTATACAGTCAACTCTTCATATTTAAAGTGGAATCTGTTGGGGACCACAAAATATAGTTTGACTTACGTAAGATTTGATTTTGGTAGAGTAAATGACACATTTCTTGCATAGTTTGGTCAAAAAAACTTATTTGACATGGGGAAAGTTTGACTTGTGCTACTTCATGAACTGATGAACTTTCAGTATGTAGTGATGTTTTGGATTCCAGGGTATTGTTTAACTAGATTGCTTTAATATCTGACATGTGTTATCCAATCCAAAGAACTTCTCATTAACCAAACCAAGGAGAGAAGAATTTTTTGTAATGTAATCCAATTGAATGTATACGTCAGTATTAAGTTCCTCTTTACGAATGATTTCTTTCACCTGCTACAAATAATGGTGTTTACAGTCAGAATGCGAAAGTAATAATGCTTGTCCTACACTGCAACGGCTAATGATGCAATTCCCACCCTGACCATTGAGATACAATTATTCCTAACAAGTGAATGAGATCATTCATCATGAGGAACTATGCATTAAATGTGATTACATAACGAAAATGGCCTAATTAACTTAGTCTGGGATGAGCAAACTGCCATATGATGAGCACAGGAACTCTCCAAGTAAAAGGGAAGTTTTTATTCTTTGATGATTTGAAAGAAGTTATCTTTTAAAGAGTGTAGTGACCAAACTCGTGAACAAGTCCACTAAAAAAAAACTTACTTTCAATGGAAGCAGAAAAATCAGACAAACCAATCAAAACAAGTTTGAGCAAAATCCGATAACTAATAAGAAAGTTAGGAATTTTTGATGACATGAAAAACTTTGAAAATCACAAGACAAATTGGCAACTCGCTCTATGTACATATCCAATAGATGAGAAAGTATTGTCTTACCTTTACTGAAAGGTAGTCTCTTGATATAAGATATCTACCGCTGTGACTAAACCTGACATCTGATATTGATGATATGATTTCTGAGAAGAATGACCTATTGCTTGGATCCTCCGGTTCTTCAAAGACTGCAAAACAAAACAAAAAGGACAAATTGAATTTAAAAAGTGGCCTTATATTTCACATTGATCCGCAGGAGGATCATTCAACCATGCTTTTGCTAAATAGAGGGCGCCATCGATTTCAAGCTTACCGCTCATGATGGCGGTCTCCTGCATTTTCTGTATTTTATCTATTTTCATTGAAAAATATTTGTGTTTGTATGCAAAATGTACTTAAAAATTTATAATTTATTATGTAAAATGAAGAAAAAATTGTTACTTCATGTTTATGATTAATATGTTCTATTTTGAAAATGCAGAAATAAAAACAAACAAACAAACAAATGTTCACATAGGCACTTGAAGTTATGTTTGGTTCAAAGCTTCATAAAGTTGAACACAATTGATTGCAAGTATTTTCATGGTTCCTTTTGAATGAATGCTGCAAAATGTACCCAACATCTTTATCAACAAATTACACAGGTCTTAGTTTTCTATGAAAACACTTCATGAACCTTACAGACAGACATTTGACAAATTTGGAAAGGTGAAGGTCTGTAAAGAAATGTAATGAATCATTCTGAACTGTTTTGTTTCACTGTGAAGGAACGTAGATCTTAAAAGAAGATGAAATCTTGTTGCCATAGCAACACTAAGGAAAGAATCCATAAAATATTCAAGAGATGCCTTAATTGAAGTTAACCATCAAATGCTCACTACACAACTTCAATAGCACAATGCTGAAAACTTACAAACTTTGCTTCAATCTACTTTCACATTGTCCTCCCCGACACTGAACTTACGTACCATGTCACTTTAAAACAAAACAATTCTATTGCAGAGTTAATAAACATCATTCTAAAAGGCTTTAAAATGAACTATGATTACAAAGCAATTATCAAATCATGATTTAGAGACAGTCTTGATGTTGTGCTACTTACTTTTTGCGCTCTGGTCGCAGAGTGCCGACTGGCGCATGTCACATAACCTAATAGTTCCTTTGCTACTGCTATACACAAATAAATTACAATCCTTTGGATGGAACTCGGCCGCCGTGATGACCTCTGTTAGGTCCTCCATGTTGGCCGGTTTGATATCTACAATGTCTGAGAGGCATGGAAGTTAAGGTCATAACAACATCATTTCCACGTATCAAGTAGTACTGCATTATTGGGAGGGAGGGGGATGGTATGAAAATACAATCGTGTAAGACTGCCAATCAGCAGCAGTTTTGAGTTAAAAGCTCTTGACAAGAGTAAGTTTAAAGGCATACCTGCCAACCTGAGACAAGAGAAATTAGGAGTAAATTTTTCTGGATGGACTACAAGGTCGCGAACCACCGAAGGATTGGGGTAGTAGCCCGTAGATTGGGGGGGGGGGGGGGGGGGGGGGGGGGGGTACACAGGACTTTAGGGTCTATTTTTTTTCCCCTCCATTTTAATGGTGCAAATGGGTCTTTTCCTTCAACCTTTTCGCCCCACACAAACAATTTTTGTATTCTTTCTTATACTTCTGATTATGAACAGCACGAGTCTTACCCATTTTGTCCTTCAAAAATGGAGAAATCAACGAAGAAGAAGAATATAGTAGTAGTAATCCAAAATAAATCTGAGGAAGTCCGGTAAATAACAAGCTTCCACGATCGCAGTCATCGCACAAGCATTGAAGAAAACACGCCAATGTATACAGTGTTTATGCACGGTGTATCAACTGCACATGTTATATAAATACACGTGGGCTATACGCATGCAGTTACTATGCAACAACGCTGCATGTAGTGTATGTATTAGTACAACGTCCGCACACACTTTATCGATATAGCTTGCGCACGTGCTTCCATGTACTAGTACATGCAGTACATGGATAATGACTGCGGAACTAACGATCACGTTCGGGCTGCGCTGTGTATATCTTCTATGAGCGTGAGCGCAGATGTCGGCGTGATCTGGTTATCAGTGCTGTGTTATGCTTTAGTCTTATGCAACAGTCGTTTGTTTAAAAAAAAAAAAAAAAAATTAAAAAAAAAAATTAAAAATTTTAAAAAAATCGGAGTTTTGAGGCATGCAATCGGAATTCGGAGTTGGTATGAAAAAAGCGGAGTAACTCCGCCTAAATCGGAGTGGTTGGCAGGTATGATAGGGTATACTCTTGATTTTTGTTATGAAGATGACTGATGTATAAATCATGACCCATAATTTTTACCAATCTCTATTGGGGGCAAAGATTTGAAAGGATGAAATACATTGTATTTCCTTATCGTGGATTTTATATTTGTAGACATAAGTAGCAAAGGGATTTTTTTGGACAATCACTAACGATCACGTTCGGGCTGCGCTGTGTATATCTTCTATGAGCGTGAGCGCAGATGTCGGCGTGATCTGGTTATCAGTGCTGTGTTATGCTTTAGTCTTATGCAACAGTCGTTTGTTTAAAAAAAAAAAAAAAAAAAAAAAAAAAATTAAAAAAAAAAATTAAAAATTTTAAAAAAATCGGAGTTTTGAGGCATGCAATCGGAATTCGGAGTTGGTATGAAAAAAGCGGAGTAACTCCGCCTAAATCGGAGTGGTTGGCAGGTATGTAAAGGGAGTGTAGCATGGCAAATGCTGGTTAACGCCCTCTTGGACAACTGCACGTAAACGAATGGACTTGATTAACGGTGGTCATCGACTTATTCTCTACATGGTCATCGTTCGCGAAACAGACCAAAGTTCTCCTCACGCTTTGGTTTCGCGTATGCTGCACGCACGTGATTGCTGCGGTCGCGTCGTATATACCCGATAGGCACCGAGTCAGGCCACAGGAAAGAAAGACACGTAGTCTTGTCAGGCTACACTCCCTTTAAGAACGAACTCTCAGAGAAGAGAGTCCACCGGCCACAGTGATAACGTTCTCTTATGTTCTCTTCCCAGGCACAGGGGACAGGCGAGGCCAAATACACAATGATGATGTTGGTGATAATCACAATCATACTACTACTAACAATAATGACGATGATGATGATAATAATAATGTAAAATTGTAAAAGGCATATAGTAATTACAAATTAAATCTCTATGCATTTTACATTGTAAGCCTCAATAATATAATCATCATCATCATAATAATGGTAATAATGATAATAATGATAAGAAAATAGTTTTTTATCGTAATGATAATAATGAATAATTTCTTTTCCATCAGGACTGAAAAGGATACTGAAGCTCTGATCAGTGATGCCTAGATGCCAGAGGTTGATCCGGAGGTCGTCTGCCGATATGTACGTCTCGCCATCGCTGTTGACGGATATTGAGTTGATGTGGTAGGTGTGGGCGTTGGCAAACACTCTCCTGGGGCTGGCCTCCACCATCAGCTCCATGGGCTCCACCACGGGTAACCTGACCGAGGTGACGTTGGTCGGGTCAAGGAGGACCCCGTCCTCGCCCAGCAGGTTGGAGCCTGTCCACTTCTTGTCCCGCTCCGAGACTTTCCATAATTTGACAGTTTTATCTGGAAGGGAAACAAGAAAATACAGCATGGATAGAATGATGGAAGCCATTGGTATCCTTTCAATATAACTTTGCTTTGACAGGGATCCTGAATTAAATTATTTTTAAAATCAGCGCTCATAATAAACAGGAGAGGGAATCAGGCTTTGATGTAACAGCGCTTCTTCTCCTTTTTAAGAATAATGTACTTTTTCTATCTTCATCTAGGGCATTTTTTTAAAATTGATATTTTATAAGAGCCATCTGTGAAAGCTTCTACAGGTGTACATTGAGGGATGTCCAAAATTAGCTATATATATATATATATATATATAAACAGATAAATGAATGGATGCTGCTTCAAGGTTCCATTTATTTCAAAGTAACACCAAAGAACTACAGTAGATTGCAAAGGTACTTCAATTTGAATAGACAAAGATATTGATGTCAGGCACAGATGAAGTGCTAGTAATAATTCTAAACAGGGCCCTGTTGCATAAAACTTACCACTGATGGTAACTTTGCCATTAATATCAACTACCATGGCAACATTACTCAACAGCCAATCAAATCAAGGTCTCATGGAAGTTACCATCACTGCTAAATTGTATGCAACGGAGCAGAAATAATATACATAAGCTGCGAGTATATTATGAATGTTTCTTATGGTCCTTTGTTTATATCGAGTTCAAACAATTATCATGAATAATGATCTTCATTTCCTAAGCATAGAATTAGGCTAATTAACACAGCAACAAAGGCCACATTCTTCTTCCGCTAATATGAATATGTGTCACTTATCAATCTTTTAAAGATAAAGTTGAGTTCTGGTCATGTGATTGCATTGTGAAAAAAACGGTGTGGAATCTATCAGAAAAGGTTGATCATCTAGTATATAAGTATTTGTGTGTATTGCAAGGTTCTGGAATCATCAAAATGATAAGAAATTTGGCCAAATCTTGGCAAAGTTACAAGCATTGTACACAGAATGAGGTATATGGGACTACACGAGCACATGGCGAAAAAAACCTACCCCCCGATTTTTACGATGTTTTATGTCGTATTTAGAATATGAAGGCATTTGAAGAGCCATGCTTTTCAGGGAACATGTTTAATCTGATGTTCTTCCACCCTTGCATAAAAACAATGATAACGCTCACAAATTATTTTTTACCTCTTCCCAGAACTCAACCTTCTCTTTAAATGTTTTGTGATACGAACCTTATACATATTCATGTGTGTAAATGTTAATTATGGGCATGCGCACATGATGGAAGCGTAAAAGGTTTTTTTTATTTTTTTTTTAAAAACCTAAAAGCGTCTGCAACAGGTATTCTATTGTTTAGTTATGAATTCATACTGTTGTGTACTGGTAGTTATGATTTTTTGAATATAATGTCACCTTGCGTCATTTACCATCAAAAGAATATCTCAATGTACAAGGTTCAAGGATCAATCAATGTACTCACCATTTGTTGAAAGAAGAAAATGTGCGTGATTTTGCCTGGGAAGCCATTTGATTTTGTTAATTTTTTCTTCTATTTCTAAACTTTTGAGATAGTCAAATTCAGGCTCGTGGCTTTGGAAGGTGCTGTACACATTGTATTCACCCCTCGGTGGTGTTGAATTTCTTGACTGCAAAAAAAAAAGGGATGAGAAAAAGAAAAGTGGTAATAAAGTCATGAAAGGAGGAGTTTGATTTAAAAATGCTAGAATATGCTGCAATATCATGTGTTTGGATTTGGATTTGGATTGGAGCAACGTTAACTCATACACTTTCAAACAGAGTTAATGATTGCCTTGTGGTTCAAAACACAAAATATATTATTTGGTGCTCGGTGCTCTGGTTGGATTTTCCCTAACATGGGAAAGAGAAGACCAATTACAACTTCACGAAGGCCCAAAAAACAACACAAGGAGATGCAATGTAGAAGACAGACCAAACAAATTAGAATTAATAACAATAATAATAATGATTAATAAATAAATAAATAAATACATTAACAAAATTATTGCAAGCAAACATAATTTCAACCATAATTTAACGTGAACAAATCAGCACATTACACTTAAGGAATAGATATATTATTATTTATAATTAAATCCAGTTCAAGTTAAAAATCGGCTTCTAAAAAATTGTTACTTATAATTCTTTAGTCACAAATTAACAGCAAAATGATAATTATTAAAAGTGAAGTGCAATTAGACAAGAGAGAGACAAAGAGAGAAAGGGGGAGAAAGAGAGAGAGAGAGAGAGAGAGAGAATGTGAATATTATAATTAATCTTCATATAGTGTATATTTCTGTACATCCATTGGCTACACATATTATGTACTGTGTACAATAATGTACGGTTGCATGCCGGTGGTATGTGATTTCCTTTACAGATCTAGCATGTCATTGATCCATTTCACTTCTCTTCCCCTTGCACAAAAAGGATGGATCCGAATAAGGAAATCCCTTGCCTCAGGCCTCAGACACACACCGATATGTCCATGTACGTATGTACTTGCATGTATACACACAATCACAAGCCCTGCTTGATATTACAATCAAATCAAGCCAAATCTTACACTAAAACCACTGTATAGGTATGAGTACATGTACATGTAATGTACATGTACATGTAGATAGATACACTGCTCATCAGTGCAGAACGGGATTGAGATGTTCTAATAATAATACATAAGGACAGAGCAAAGACACATTTATTCAGTGGACTATTTTCATAATGTAACCAATTCTAATGCATACATCTTTGTGAAGTGCCTCGATACACATCATTTCATTCATCTGTTACGAATAATAAATAATTGTATTTCAGTAGTCAGAATGCGAACTTCATAAATATATTAGTTGTTGCCAGGTAGGGCAAACATTATGGCTTGCCCTACCTAACAACATAGAATATATGCATTTTGCATAGTCTATGAAAAATATAGCTCATCATTTTCAATTTGTATCAAGTGATAGCCATGTATTAGCCATTTGTACTTCTTATCACATTAGGGATTAAATTATCATAAAGACATCTGGCCAACAACCTGCACATTTAGGTCAATAGATCAAATGTAAGAGTTTTAGGAAGTGTTACAGAATGAAATATATGTATTTATAAATGTACATACAGGTATATGTAAATGATCAGGAAAATAATACATATAAAATTAATGACAATGTCATATTCCAAGAATTGGGTGGGGCATTTTTTGTGGGGCATTTTTTTGTGGGGCATCCAGACCGGAAATGTTGAGTTCTGCATACATAAGCCATATCAAAATGTTCAAATTTAGAGGTCAAGATTTAGATTTTGGGCGGCCACGTGTCCCAGATGCCTGTAAACAGTTGATCAGCTCTGGTCAGGGTGAGGATTTAGGCTTAGGGGAAAGGTTAGGGTTAGGGTTAGTGTTAGGGTTACATGTACTTGTATATTGGGGTATTCCACAGTTCCACAATTCTTACCGAGTCTTCTCGTTGAAAGATTACTACTCTCCCGCCTTTATCACCTGTTGCTAGTAGTTCGCCATCGTGGTTGAATTCACATGTTGAGATTATATCGGCTGTCAGAGTAAAAATAACAAAATTGAAAGATTATGATTTGTTGAAATGACATTGGCTGTCTAGTAAACAAACAAATCACCTGTTTAGAGAGCCATAAGAGTGTTAACTTACATGTACATGTGTAACTCTGTATTAAAGTAGTTAGTACATGTACAGTCAAACCAGCTTTGGTGACCACCTGTATAGAAAGACCACCTGTCTACAAAGACTACATTTTCTGTTTCCCTTAAAAATGGTTTCTCATTTGAAACTATAGGCACCTGGACATGTACAAACAGACAACATTTTTTTTTTTAAATTAAAAAATGGCCGCCAGGTATTCAAGTATTTGCCTGTGAGCCTGGGAGTGTACTCTAGTACCTCATTACACGGTTATGCACAGCCTTAGTACATAAATGTATCACAATAAACTTGTGTACATGTAGACAATTTAAGAAAATAATACCAAGGTGAAAAAAGGGTTCACAAGTAACTCGCTTCCTGAGGAAGGCCACTACAGCAGCATTTCCTTTGCTAGCTCTGTACATGTGCATGTTCATACCGTACATTGTGTACATGGACATGATGTGCACAGGATACAACTCCTTATATTTTATCAATTGTATGACCTTTACACAATTCACTATTGAAGGTGCTTTGAAATCATGACTCACTTGTGAATCTTTACAATAATGAATAACAGCAATCTTTAAATTGATCTTGCTGGTTTTTAAACAGAAATGCATCGAGATGACAAGTAGTTTGGCTATCTACATGTAACAACAAATGGCTCAGTGGTAAAGCAGTGGTCTCATAACTGGGAAGGTTCGAAAGCAAGTCGATTTGTGCCCTTTAGTAAGGCATGAATCCTCATTACCACGTCCCTCGGAGAGGAGTGGAGGCTGCCGGTCCTTGGGTCGATTACTTACAAGCATAATACATGCTTTCTTAGCAGTCATGTAAAATAATCATCAAACATCAAAGCTTTCTTTTCCCCTTACCTATGTGTACATATACTGCTTTTTTTTTCGCCTTGAGCAAGTGAGCTACATGTACATGTACATGTATGCAAGTGACGGCAACATGTAATTCTACAGGCACTGTCATAAATTCTCTATTCCAAAATAATTGAATATTAAATACAATACCCGGTAGATCATTAAAAATAAAATAACGACCTGCAAAGTATGCATGTTACATACATGTATGTCCACTTCATTACACACGTAGTATAATGCTGTATACACAGTCACAGGTCTAATGATCTTTAATACATGTTCATGTACATTATGTGCAATGTAGTTAAAGATGAATTTCTGTGCAACAAGTTCCCTTTTTCTTAATTAACCCAAATATACTCTACTCTACCAGAACCATCTCCTCCTCTTGTGTTTAAAGTTTCATTCAGATGTTTGTGCTACAGTCATTCAGAATTCAAGTTGACGAATATAATCCACTACATAATGAGCAAAGACACAATTTTTTTCTTCCTCAAAAGAAACCCTTCTCATCCCTGTCTCTCTTTCCCATCCCCTGCTTAATAATCATATATTATTTTGATGATGGAGAAGGAAAGTGGTTTGCTGCTGGCTGGCTTGCTGCCTGCGTGGGTGTTCGGGCGGGTGGGTGGGCATGCAGCAGCTCACAGACCTGGGGAAATCATACATTTGCTGTCTTCTGCAGGGAATGTCATCATATCTCAGCACGACACCAAGTGTGTAATGAATGAGTAGTGTGCAGTAGTACATGTAAGTAAAATGTAAGACACTTGCTCAAAAGGCATTGTGTAATTGAAGGGAACCTCTGTCTACCTCCAGGAAGATTATGCATTTATAATTGACATTCTCTTAATGTTTGTTTACTCATATTTACATTGTTATATTTTTTTGTAAATTGCTGAATAAATAATAAATAAATAAATGACTAGAATAATTTAATTCACGATTTGTTTATGATGAAGAGAGCAGTTTCATACTGCTTATGATGTTCGTTCACCTACAGTACCCGTACAAGCTTAGTCAGCAATCTATTCACAGAGTGAGGCAAGGCCCACATAAAATACAAAAATATGATTCAATCCCTTTTGAGATGGGAATGTCCTTCAATCCAAGACACCATTCTTTTAATCCACATGTACTTCATAGCAGAACCTAGAATCCTTTATACAATTGTAAATCATTAGTCTACATTTAAACACACCCTGTTCCAAAGGTACTGTATGTATATTTCTCTTTACCACCTTTTTTCTAAAGGCTCAACATATTTTTATGAAGCTCAGATGTCTAAACCTACATGTACATCTTTTTTGATAATCTCTTTGAATTTACATTGGTTTCATTCAATTTTTGGTTTCTGTAAATATAAATTGTTTTTTTCTTCATTACATCTCTCTCCAACAAGAAAACATATTTGCTCTTACAACAAACATTATAAACAGAATTCAATTAAAACAACAACTGTACATTGTAGGTACACGGACACAAATGATCAACTGTGTAACGACATCTTTCTTCAAATTGGTACCCATACACGTATGAGCTAATGCCTTAGTGCGCAGAGTGCCAAATGCAAATATTGTGCAGTAGAATATCTAGCCTCTTTGACCTACTTCTTAACTACCCATTTTCAATTCATGCATTTGCTTGGTTAAGCAGGACAGTTGGTCGCTGCTGCCGCCGGTCGCAACACAAGCCACCGTGCAAGAAGTCATCGTCGGTCCAGTCTATTTATGCTACTTTGACATTTAAAGATGTGTGGGGGATGATGCAGTGTCCTGTAGCACCTGATTTCCAGGATGAGTATCTCAACTTTTTTTTCTCAGTCCAAACCTAACCCATATTTTATCAAGTACTGAATTATGATGAGTCCATGTGAAAACTATTTTGTGTAAAGGACATTAAAGGTCAACTTTTGAGGATGCTAAGATTTGTCCAAGTTTAAAACCTGCATAAAAATAAAGTCTTTGACTTTGTAAGTTACATGTATATTGTATCCACTCATAATGCACGTACATTTCATTTACGCATGACCATGAAAATTTAAGAAGATATAATTTACTTTAAAAAAGGTTGATATGAATGATTAAATATTTCTCAACATTATCAAGTCAAAATGCAAATTATTGTAAATTATATATTTAGGGTTATACTTAGAACTAGGAGCAACAAGGGATCTCTTGTGGATAAAATGGAAACAAATATTTTGAAAGAAAGGGGAAAAAACCTGATTTTTTTTTTTTTTTTTTTTATTATTGGTAGAAAAAAAAAAGATGACAAAATTTACACTGTAAGGGAAGGAGTACAGAGTCATTTATATACATCCACATCACGTTTCTGTAATTTTCCTTATTCGACATTCAAGTTGAAGAAATCAAAATTCAGGTTTTATTGTAAGAGAAAAGACAATGCCTCAAGGGTTGAATTAATTGATTCAAAACAGCAATTCATGAATGTTATCATCAGAGGGACAGCTTCCGGGCAACCCCCTAAGTTCCTGAATGATTACCAATAGTCATAGTTACATGTAATGTAGTTTACAATGCAGCGACTGACATTTCAGTTATAAAGGCTTGGAGCGATATCCAAATGTTTTGTAAATATCCCGGTTTGGCTAATTGGGAGAATGCACCCACACATGTGAAGCTCCGTTCACATACATGTATGTCTTCTTCCTCTTCCCCCTCATTCTTCCCTCTCCTTCTTCTTGTCCTTATATTTATTCTCTTCTTCTTCTTTTTCTTTCTTCTTCGTCCCCCTCCCCCTCCAAATGTTTTTTAAATATCCCGGTTTGGTTTATTGGGAAAATGCAACCACACAAGTGAAGCTTCGTTCACATATGATGTCGTAAACATAATCCTCCTCAATCTTCCCCCCTCCTTCTCCTTGTCCTTATATTTATTCTCTTCTTCCTTATTTTCTTTCTTCTTCGTCCCCCTCCCCTCCCCCTCCCCTCCCCCTCATTTTTTGAGAGGGGGGTGGGGGGGGGGGGGCGTTTTTCAAAACTGGTGTTTACCTTTAATTGGTTATTTTCATGCAAGATGCTTCTGGTGACTGGTATTTTACAAATGCAATATTTAGATTTCTTGACAGCAGAGGAAATAAATATTGAGATGTTTTAGAAGTCTTTATCCATAAAAGGTAATGCTTTCATGGAATTCTAATAGAGAGTTATCACAATAATTATAAAATCAAACCACCTCACAGCCACAAGAGATTTATCATTTTGAATGCCACAATAAAAGTGATTTTGCGACATTTTGAATAAATCCTATTCTGCTGTTTGTCTGTTTGTTTATGTTCTTGTTGGGTTTGTGTTTTTTTGCTTGTTGTTTTTAACAAACCTATTTCTTTTGGAGATTTTTAAAGGATTTTCATCCAATTCTTTATGCAAACTGCCCCCAAATCCCCCTTTTCACTAATACCATTCTTGTATGATTAAAACAGAGCACAGAGAGTTGAACCCTACAACCATGACTGCATGACAATAGAACAGTTCACGGTTAGCACATGGCTGCAATGACCCTGAATATCTACAGACCTTCTAAACATGAAGAGGTCCCACTTTGTCCATTTTGAAATAATCACTCCTACAGCGATGGAGGTGCTACATAAATACCGTAATTAACGATGTATTAACCACACTTTTTTTTGTTTTGTTAAAGTTTCGATTCATGCCCCTCAACCTGGGGCTATGCCTGGCAATGTCTCCCAGCTCAGGTCAGCGTGTTGACTCGCCACTCGGAAACTAGAACAACACTCAAATTTGTCTGTCATCTTGGTTTGAAAGTAATCTTTCTGATAGATCTCAATATGTAGTTTATAATAATAATTCCTCCAATTTTTCTTCTATTACACAGCGTACCACAAGGTTCTATCCTAGGTCCTCTACTGTTTTTTAATTTACATTAATGTCCGATCTTACACATTCCCCTGCAACTCGCAGTTAAATGAAAGGCCTGCCCACGTGGGTTTTTTAACACTTGCTGCCGACAGAGTTTTTTTTTTTTTAGGGCGAAAAAGAGGGGTGCGGTTAATACACGAGGGCGGTTTATACACCGTTAATTACGGCAGCCTTTGTTTTTCCCTTTCAAAGAATACTTCCACCTGTGTATTATGGAGTGCACTGTTTATGCATGAATGAATAATGATTACATAACTTTCATGAGCACGTATCCAGTATTTTGTCTCTGTGTATTTCACAATTTGTTCTGCAATGACCTTTATCTGGTCATGCTCAGACTGCAACCGTGAACTGGCTTATTTGGTAATAATCAAAATCTAGAAGAACTTACCTTCAGTAACATCATCATCTACGGTTCCTTTGACTTGAGAAAAGCACCATTGCACCTCGCCGCTTCCTGAAACTGAATATAAGACAAAACACCAAATCTTAGCTGGAATCGTATTTTGAAAAGTCAATGAGATTTCATCATTGTCATGAAAATGTCACTCCAAAAACAGCATCATTATAATGTCAATGAATGATCAAGTAGGTGGTTTAGACAAATCTAAACTATTTCAGTACTCAGTAGTAAAGTACGCATACTAAAGTGTTACGTGTTTATGCTAAGTTGCTAACCAAGTTGTTAAGGTTGCTGGTTCCAAAGAATTCTTGATTTTGCGATGATGCTCCTTGTAGGCATGCATTATAATCCAGGATGATGGCCGAACGTTTTGCCTCTTGTCTTACACCAATATTATTGATTTCAAAGTCATGAAAAGGCACTAAATACAACAAACATGGTCTACAACAACTCCAAATGACAAAATAACTCCAGCTATGCATTTTTTAAAGCATTTGATAGCCCAAGACTTGAACATTTTCAGCATTAAAAAAAATACTCAAAAAATCTGCCGATCTTTTTTGCCGATACCGATCACAGGTGCAAGGGTGTCGCTCCGATCTTCCGATCCGATCAAAGCCCCAACTTATAGGGTTACTCAAAGCTGGCCCAACTTAAGCCTTGGGCGCCATTTCTCCAAAGTGGCAAATCTCGGAGCACGATGGAAACAACATTCAAATCGCTGTTTTGATCAAGATATTTTTAGAATTCTGAGATTATGCCCCTTTGGAAATATGGAGAAAAACCTGCTCTTTCATATGACACCTCACTTATTGAGTATCACCTTCAGGATCACGAGCAATAGAGGTTTAAATCTTGATTTGGTAATAAAAACATTGA
Source organism: Strongylocentrotus droebachiensis (assembly GCA_035222895.1). Lineage (NCBI taxonomy): Eukaryota > Metazoa > Echinodermata > Echinoidea > Camarodonta > Strongylocentrotidae > Strongylocentrotus > Strongylocentrotus droebachiensis. The sequence goes on along the minus strand of JAVYIG010010634.1, from coordinate 8,725 downwards.
CTAGGGTGTCTGAACGATTTTGATTAGAATCGACGAAAAAGACGTACACGCAGAGTTATGTTGTTTTGCTAAATTTAGCCAAACGGCTGTATCGCGCAATATGCAAGCGTATGTATAGCGTACGCATGTTATGCGCAACTTGCAGCTTGAGCCACGTTGTCTCAGCGATATTTGTCATTGACTAGTATGGCTAGCCGTTCGCACAATAGTACCCTTAAGTGATTACACGTTATAGTCAATGGCAATATCGCGGAGACAACGTGCACGTTGTCTCCGCGATATTGCCATTGACTATAACGTGTAATCACTTAAGGGTACTATTGTGCAAACGGCTATCCATACTTTCATTCACAATACGTGCAGATGTTACGCGATGTAACCATGGTTTGGACTGAGCGGAGCTCACGCCTCCCTAATTAGCTGATTCAAAATATGTGGGAAGGGTATTTTCACACCGTTGTGCCAAATGATCCCTTGGGGCTAGCGGAAAAAAAATCACCTGGATATTATCCTTACGTCTAGCCCAACTTAAGCCGCGGGAGCGCGGCTCAGGAAAGTGGCAAATTTTGGAGCTAGGATGCAAACAACATTTCAAACGCTGTTTTGACCCAAGATATTTTTAGAATTCCGGGGGTGGCCCGCTGCTATGGGGAATATGGAGAAAAACCTGCTCTTTCATATGATACCACATTTATTGAGTTTCATCTTCAGGATCACGATTAATTAAGGTTTGAATTTCAATTTCTTCATAAAATCATTTTTGCATGGTCACACAATGCACGTAGACCACATAGACCCTAGGGATGCATGCCATCTCTATGCCTATGGGGAGCATTTTAGCACACAACATCGGGTGCGCAATCAGACACCCTACATTGACCCATTTTGCATGATCGCGCAATGCACGTACAGCATAGGGATGTGTGCAATCTCTAGACCTATGGGAAGGATTTTAGCACACAAAATTGAGTGCGCGATCATTCAAACACCCTAATTCAATGCATCCAGATAATCATTGCGAATCTGTTTTTTGCATCGCCAATGTGCCAATCAAAAATATGAAACGTCAGCGAAAATGCAGACGATCCTTATTTCTTAGGACGTATCGGTCCGCGTTTACGGTGACGATACTCGTTTATGAAGACAATCCTTATTCTCAGACCAGCGCCCCTACTGTTCATTCAACATGTTCAATTTAAATCTAGATCTAGACTACACAGACTGACAGAGACAGAGCTACCATCCAGTGCAGTGTCATGCATTTCAAGGGTCTGGAAACGCTTTCATGCACAAACGCGCACACACGATTTCGAAAAAGACGCTGTCTACGCGTAACGTGCGTTATTATCCTCGCCTGCGCGTCACGCATAGCTGATCTTTGAACTTGGCGTCTCGACTACATGAGAATTGGAATCTAGATCTAGATGGATCTAGAAATCAAATTCTAGAATCCATTCCAATTCCACTTTTTTCCAGCTCAAAATTTGTATCCGATTCCGAGACTGAGAAATAAACAAAAAACACAGATCAATACAATACAGAGCAGAGACCAGAGTTTGTTTGTTTTTCATGATTAGCTCTTCGGATTATTGTCACACTCATAGTCATTTAGAGTTGGATCAACATTAATATTCTTTGACAGTATGGGATGGGAAGGTGTCATGTCAACGGCTTACAGCGGCTTAGCAGAGCGAGAGCTGTCCGCTCGGCTCAGCTAGCGCTACACACCGGTGACTTCACCGCGGGAGTGGGTAATTCAAATGTCGGAGCACCCAGTATCGGGACACAAAAATTAACTTACCGGCCATGGCGCTGGGTTCGAAAAAGCTCCAAAGGATATCCAGTATCCTTCCAAGATAATATTTACAACCCACGCGCGTTTCCAAAGATAAAGATGTATTTGATATTGAACCGATACTATTTAGATGAAAAATAGGGTAGTTTCATTTCAAAATGGCGCATTTCAGCGACGAATAACATTGTGACGTCACAGTCAACCTCGTTTCCAGACTCAGCTAGTTGTTGGTTGGCCTACTCGACAGACAAGCATGCAAAGTGCGCGGATAGTTCAATTTTGTTTAAATCTCCATTAATGAACATGTGTATTCATCTTTATTAATTCACCTTACAACAGCAAAAAAATTAATAACGCAAATAATAAAAATGAGAGGTTTTATAGACAAATCACGTCATCACTTCAGGAAGTTTGGAGAGGAAGGGGGAGGGGAAACAACATGCAATCAATAAACTGCTTTCTCTTTTCTCAAGTCGGATAGGACTTTTTTTGGTCACAATCATTTAAATATTCATTCGTTTGTATATAGGGCATATTTATAATTATTTATTTCAGACATACGAGTTTGAAGAGTGGGTGGGTCTACGAAGGATTGTCTGAAGGAAGAGGGGATATTTCAGATCTGCATTTTCCCCGGTAGGAATAATATGATTTCGGCAATCCATCGGTAGTTTTCTCAGTAAATACGAGACAAGGGTATTGGAGCAACAACAGAAAATCATATTCTTACAACAACAAATCCAAAACAGTTTTGTCCCTTCTTTGAACAAAATCCTAAAGCTCTTCTAATAATATAAGAATGGGGAATCCCTGTAATATTTAATATGAAGATCTAGGTAATACACCGTGTCTACACTTTTAAAATGGTCGGGACCCCCCCCCCCCCCCCCCACTAAATAACACTGAGTGTGGGGGGGGGGGGTCGGGACAAGCCTTTGGACAAATACTGGAGAAGTGAACGTGAACGTGAAGTGAATTGAAAGTTGACACCGACCTATACCCCGTCATGATATGGCAAACTTAAAACGACGACAGAATTTGGAATATAAAAATCAATGATTATGAATATACAATATGCAGAAATTAGTATCAATTCTTTAAAGTTCATAGAAGATTTTGTGTTATGGCATGCAATATGATGCAACCGAGCATGGGGAAATCTTCTTTTTTCTTTTTTCTTTTTTTTTTGCGGGGGGGGGGGGGATGGAAATTAATGGGATAACAATTTATAAAGCAATTGATAAATAGTGAGGCAATGAAGTCACAAACTGATAACCAAATTAGCATCTTGTGTAGTGATTTTCTAAGGTCCATATAGTTTTTCATTTAAAAAAAATCAGCCCAGTTATCCGATTTTACTCAAATTTGTCAAGTTTTGCTCTGTTTCTCTTGTTTTTCTGAATCTATTAAAAGCAAATTATTTTTGGAGTGGACTTAGCCTTTAAGCCTGTGTTCAGAGGTTTCCATAAGTAAAAGAGCTCCTACCAAAATTGAAGTACCTTTTACACTGATGAGCAACGTGAATAAACCTGTATAGCGATTTAAATGTAGGTTTAATATAATGGCTAAGTACAGACTGACAACATGGAGATGGCGCTAAGCAGATAAGTAGTCATTTCAGCATAGATGTATCATAACTTTTCAACATAGTCTGGCAAGGATTCAAAATGTCTATATAATCAACTTTAAGAAAAAAGTCGAACTCCTATTTCTCGAATGATGTGTGTTTCGAATCACCACCCTATTTTCGAAGAAAAAAAAAAAAAATTGTCTACATTTAATATCGCGTACCATATAGGCCTACATTAGCAAATCTTGGATGGTCTGGAGAGGGGGGGGGGGGGGGGGGTCCCCACCCCCCCCCCCCCCGCGAGACCTGAGAGAAAAATAGTACGGCAATTATTGTTTGTATAAGTATTCTTAAATATTTAGTGGCGGATCCAGAATTTATTGACGGTAGAGGGTTGAGGTATAGCCATAATAGGGGCAAAGAATTTATAAGGCATATATTTAATGTTACTACTCCATCACTGCTAAGGTCAGAGGGCAAATAAAGGTCGCAGAGGTGTCGTGGTCGACTTGATTAAACTGCCGGGAGATGCGAAGGTCGTGGGTTCGATACCCGGCACGGCACTTAAGCAAGGTATTTTATTTACAGTGCTTCTCCCCACCCAGGTGCATGAAGGATGCGAAAGTTATTGTAGTTTGTTGGCGCCTGGCTGGAACGCTCTCCAGGGAGTGGTGAATGTGCTTGCATTGCGTGCGGGAAAGCATGCATGAATCCGATGACATGGGTAATAATATTTCTGTAAAGCGCTTCAAGAAATCGTATACGTATTAAGCGCTACATAAACCCACAGTAATTATCACAAAGCATCTATACTTATTCATAAAATTATTATTTCACTGCTGTCAACACTTTCAACGTTCATAATATTTCGCCACTGTAAAATCATCAAAAGTGTGTATAATCTACGACATAGTATATCCATGTTTGAACTAAAGTGGCACAAGCTTTCCAGTTTCTACGAAATCCCCCCCCCCCCCCCCCCCCCTCCTAACCACAGTAATTAGGCGACTTATGTGGTGTTCGAATTAAAGGCCAATTAAACCACAGAACAATCCTGTAAACGGAAGCCATATACTTCCTCGAAACGTGTGAATCAGTGGTTAATCCGAATTTGCATATAACGGTAAACAGAAATAATAATCCTTCTTCTTTCTCTGTCGGTTCATGTTACAGCGGATACAATGGCGGTCGGAAACCAGGGAGAAAGAGACGGATTACGATTTTTATTTCCATTTATAATGCCCCATTCAAGGAATTTAATTTAGCATGTTGCCAAGGTGGAAATGCTAATAGTTTATGGCTTAATTTTGACAAAAGTGGTATAAATTTGACCAATACAGGAAGGACTGATACAGGATTTGTTATTCACTAGCATCCAAAAGGCCAAAAAGTCTCTGAAAGGAAAAAGACAGGGGTGTCACATTTTTGGCCTTTCGGGTATTTTTAAGCCGAGCATTTAAACGGAGCAAAAAAAAACAATAGCCTTTCTTCAAGTTACTAAAATATAAACCAGACACTTCCTAAAGGCTTCCTTTTTTTTTTTTTTAAACATAACGTTTTTATAAACAAAAGGAAGTTAGTCTGAGGGCTAAATTATTGAATTAGTTTACAGATTTTTTTACAGACCAGTATGTACTAAAATTGATGTCGCTTTTGTTGTTATTTGTGAGCTTTAGATGGCGCTCTTCAATCTTCTAAGAGTATCTGCGCCACACACTTTCCATATTCATTACAAGTCAAGATGATTCTTTATAATCTTTTGATTTCTGTGCCAGTTCGTTGTATTCTTTCGGCATCGAATATCCGGTTCCAGTCGTGGGTTAACCTGTTTTTCTACAACTTGTAAAATGGGATAATGTATTACTTTACTATTAGTAGTGCAACTAATTACCGTCTATATTATAATGTTATTAAGATATTATATGTAAAACGGTTTCTTGAACGAAAAAGCAAAGCAAAACAAAAGAAACAAACCATTCATTCTTTACGAGGAAACCAAATACTTCATTCTTTACGAGGATACCAAATACTTTATATATTATGTTTATATACTTACTTATTCTTCGTTGCTGTTATTAGTTTATGTTCAATATTTTGTCATTATTATTATTATTTTTGTTGTTGAAACTATTGTTTCTTATTATGTTTAACAGGGCATCATGGCAGACCACCATTATTGATGATAATGAGTCACCCTGTCTAAATATAAATAAATAAATAAAGACTAAATTATTGTCCTCACATTATATTTCTTTTCTATATTTTTTTCAATCTTTTTTTAAACACTGTTTTTGTAATCACTCATATAAATCGTTTTGTCTATATTAAAGCAAGATAACAGGCTTAACAGCGTTTATATATTTGGATTTGGATTTTTATTTATTAGCAAACTTTGTTCACATGGTACATGAATGTTCTGTTTTGCAATGCATCGGCATAATACGTTGTTTAGCATAATCATGGTTGTGTGAGTATTCTTGGTTGGGTTCATATTCAAATGATGTTATTTCTCATGCAAAATATAATACAATGAATAAGTATATTACAACAAAATATACAATGAAACGACAAATATAACATAAATAGCACGAGAAAAGAGGAACTAGTTAGAATCAGAGCTTGTTGAAGTATTCCTCAGATGCTATTTTACCATATATCTTGAACAATGTATACTTAGAAAAACAATAAATAATAAAAAATATGTAGCAACGAAATTATGAATTTGGAGGGAAAATAAAAAATAAAAGAAAGGACAAAATGGAGGAAAATAGTAGAAAGCAAAAAGAAAGAAAGATAGAAGGGGAAAAGGAATAATTGCAAATAGAAAAAGGAGGTTCGATCAGCAGAATGAGGGGAAAAGGGGATTGAGTCGATTTATTCATCAGCATGGCATGCATCCTATAGAATGTATCAATGGAAGTAATTTCGTCCAAGGCCTAAAGAACAATTACCCTTTTCGTCAAATCCAGCTCAACATTTTAATAAAATCAGTTAGAGAGAAGATTGAGTTCCGTTTTTTTTTTAATCAATCAATTTTGTTTTGATATACAGGATGCTATATAGTAAATGATTGTTTCATAACACTTTTATTAAATTTCAGTGAGGAGAAAATACAGCATTTGTATACACAATAACAATGTACTAACCCCTATTATGAGCGATTCTTCATCGTATAACATCTTGTGACTCGAGTTTGCAAATTACAATTATAAATAGTATAGAAATGTGCATACATTAATTTTATAATCGAAAACCCATACACTTACATACACCCCCCCTCCATATAACTTGAAATACATTCAACTTGACATACATACTATCCATCTCAACGAAAAACATTAGTTTTCCATAACGTGACAGTTATTTTTTCATCATGTAATTATTCCTCTTTTTTTTTTTTTTTTTTTTTTGGGGGGGGGGGGGGGTTTTATTGGTAATGAAATCGAGTAATCTTTGTCTGTATTAGGCTACTACTTGCGTATTCACTGGGTAAAACAGGCCCGTGCCCCTCTGGATACCTTGAAATGTGTAAAAGCTATGACACAGAAATAAGAGCAATGCAAAGGTATTTAAATATTAAATCCTCAAATAATTATATAATTATGTACGATTTTGAATAAGACGAAATATATGATTGTATTAGCTTACATTTTGTTCACCCACTAAACGCTCGGCCAAATAATCTTGATTATCAAAGCAAATCGCACTTGTAGCGAAGTTCTAATCGCGATCATGATATCACTTTTAAATGAGATTTTAAGGTTCATACACAGAAAAAAAGGTGAGAATTTGATCGCAATTCAAAATTTGAATTTTTGAATTTCACTAATTTCTCTGTGTGTGGATCCCATTACTATCGAGTTTCATACGGGACTACCTCTGTGTGGGATACACACGCTGTAGCAGTGAATACCTAGTGTAATATTAATGATACTCATATATACATTAGTGCCTATAAAGTTGGAATATTTTTCTTTTCATGAAATGATTGTGACCATATGGTTTATTTCGATAAATCAGGTTTACATCTTCCCATAAATTTACTGATCAATCTCTCTCTAAGTCCTTTAGGTACAAAATAAACCATATTGTCACGATCATGTTTTCATGAAAAGAGGTAAGAACAAAATATGGCCAACAGTGTATACCTTGTATACTATTAATGTGATTTATACCCCCCCCCCCCCCCTCGTGATTATTACACTGTGGAGAGCAAAGTCAACGCCAGTAAACGATACTGTGTTGTGCATAACAATGAAAGCACAAAGGCATAACATATTAATCAATATCGTCAATTAAGATTGAAGGAAAGGTTTAAATCTGTATTGCCGCAACCATGAGGCAATTGCTAAATTTCTTACTTCAGGTATAATCGTAACACGGCATTATTATTATAATCAATGATACCATCTACTCTCTTAAAAAAAAAGAGTGAATTTTCACTCTATTTTCACTTCTTGGGAGTGACGTCCGTGATCACTTGTTTAGGAGTGAAAATCGATTGATTTTAGAGTGCTCTCTAAGAAAAAAGAGTGAATGTTCACTCTATTTTCACTCCATTTTCACTCTCCAGAGGAGTGACGTCCGTGATTTTGAAAATTCACTTTTTTTTTTAAAGAGAGTATGCTTTATCAAAAAGACTGAAAGTGAGGGACACATAAGTTGATGAATTAAACTGCAATATGAGAATACATTTAGTTTCAAGGCAATGTACCGTAAACAAATCAAGAAGACCTTTAAAAGCCTAAAGGGGGTAATATAATGAAGCGATTTGAAACCGTCTGACACAACAACAAAAAATATGAGACTACAGCCAGGTTTGGAGGAAATGATATTATTCTTTCGCCGATATTTTAATTATTATGCGCTCTCACTCTCTCTCTCTCTCTCTCTTTCTTTCTCTCTCTCCCTTTCTTATTCTCTCCCTCTCCCCCTCCCTCCCCCCGTTTCATCTTTCTAAATATATATTTCGTTTATCTTCCTTTTTTAAATATTTTCTTTCTTCTTATTCAGTCCATATATTCACGTATATTTCTACTTCTTGGTTTTTATTTGTTCTTTCTTAACTTGTAAACTACCCCTCACCCCCTCCCCCTCCCTCACCCCCTCCCTATCTCTCTCTCTCTCTCTCCCTCTTTCTCTCTCTCTCTCTTCTCTCCCTCACCCCTCCCTCTCCCCCTCTCTCTCTCTCTCTCTCCCTCTCTCTCCCTCTCTCTTTCTCTCTCTCTCATTATCTCTCTCTCTATCTATCACTGTTACTTTCATGATCCCCTCTACACTTTCTATCGACACATTTTATTGATAGTAAGTAATTCTATTTCGATGTGTAATCCATCCTCGCACCTGTAAAAAAGCACACT
>JAVYIG010010633.1:0-67536 GCA_035222895.1 Strongylocentrotus droebachiensis | reverse complement strand
TTAAAGTCAATGAATTTGTCAGCAAGAAATGACGTAAAAGTACATGAAGGTTTATATAAACCGTGCGATTTTAAACTCCATTTAGCAGTATATACTTCAGGAGAGTTTTCTTTTGGTGTTATTATTGTTGTTGTTTGTTTGATTTTGGTTGATGAAACATCCCAGAAGAGGCTTTTGTGAAACCTACTCACTCAGTACTCATGATTGGGGGCGGGGGGCGGGGGAGGGGGGGGGGGGGGTCAGTATAACTCCTAGCGATGCCTAGATTAACTTTTATAATCTTGTCCCAGTCATAAAATCAGACTAAATGACATCAAATAATTAATGTGAAAGAGAATCCACAATTTTGATTATTTAATATCAAAATAGGTCCTATACATTGAAGAGTCATAAACAGGTAACAGAATACCGACGCATCTTTTATTTTTGTAATATTTTGGACTGTTTTTTCTTCTTTCCAGATCATTGAAGAAAGTAAATAGTTTGAATCTTTTTAAATGGATATGCATACAAATTTATTTGAAATGGGTCCTTGCTCACCAATCAAACATCTTGCATAATTTAGTATAGCCTGTTAAGAACGCCCGCGGGCTAAAAAATATTGACCAGTTTGATAATGCTGAACATGTTTTACATACCCCCTATCACAATTTGAACTAGGAATACAATCAGCCGATCAATTACTTAATTTATGAACACCATTCTTCGAGTGACCTGACCCGACATGTTTCTCCATTTCTTTTTCCTGTTTGGGGTTCGATTAGTAAATCTATTTTCTTTTGTCCCTTTTCCCAAGCGACTAGCTTGTATTTCAGCGCTAGCTGAGCTGACATTGTGCTTGACTTTATATAGGAGCTATAGTGTAAAATCGATGACAAGTCTTCTTTTGTTCCAGGTATATGTATATTTTCAAGTTGCATAGTTAAATATAAAAAGGTGCGTCAGTACAGCAGTAGATGTAATGAATTTGATTTTTTTCGGGAAAAGCATAGGCATACATAGGCCTACAATCCAAAAGAATGGATGGGAGAGGGCCGACACCGTAAAACCAATTATGATACCATTACAAAAAAAGCTGAATGTTAAAAATGGTCAGATAAAACATCATTAGGAAAGTCAGAGAGATTATTTAAAGTCAACACCAATAATGCAAAAAAGTTTTGTGTAGCTCATTATTGCTTTCTGAAAGTTCGGGATTTGGAGAATTCTCATTGGTTCGCAGATCAGTGTACACACGAGCGACCAACCAGCGCAGCTCCACTGACGCCACGCTCTGTGCATGCATAGAGACCGTACCACCAGACCATGTACCATAGACTGTGTGTGTGTATATGGTTAATTATACGCGTTGTAGCTGTGTGTGTGTCTTTTGCATTGAATGCACACATTGCATTTGATACCATTGGCGACGAAAGAGCCAACGTGATGATGATCGTTTTCTGTGGATTTCTATGAAATTGGAATACATTCACAAATGACAAGAGGAATAATTTGTAAAAGGTAAGATGATTGTCAAGTTGTAGAAATTGTAAAAATGTAATTGAATCATGTCATTTCCCGCTGTAAAAAAACATTTCAAAACAACTGAAGCAACTTATTGGATCGGGACTCCACTGCCTGTGGGACCATCGGCTTCGTCGTGTGTACGTCGCCCACCACGCTGGCGGACAAGATGCGGCATGAAAATACCCACACGACCGCACGTGAAGTTCGGGGGCTACAAATGAAGATGGATCAGATCTATTCATGTTTACGCCATTGTTGATACAGGAAAGCTCAAATTTAAGATGTAGGATTGTTTCATGTGTGAATGGCTAAGCCTTGATTGAAATATAAATCGTATTTTATTATGAAATAAGCTTCTGTGAAGTTCTGTCATGTCAGTTCTGAATCTGATAAATTGGGGATCCGGCTCCAACTGAATTTTATATTTAAAAATTAAAGATAGCAAACCTAACTCAATAAGTTTTAACTAAATTTTGACTCTGCAGAGTCTAGTTTTACTTTTACTTCATACAACTCAATTGCAGGATGGACTCAACACAAAGTTGACAAGTCTGTTGCTGCCTTGACTAACATTTTTTTGTGTGTAAATCATGCATTCAGAGTTGATAAGGTCTAGAAGTAGAATTTGTTAGTGAATATAGAGGCTTAAATTGACAATAAAGATCATAAAGTGCTCCATAATATACTGTCAATAATTCCCCTTTTTGGAACTTTTCAAGCTGAAGGTGCAACACATCAAGATCCGTTGAGCTTCAGACTGTTTTTAGCTGCACATAGACCCGGTGGGGTCACTCAATGTGACTTCCGGACCGCATGACCGTTACCAAAATCGCGGAAAAAGGGGTCAATTTCAAGCAATGTCCGCGGACAAAATATTCCTCGAAATAAAGAAAATAGGGGTGCATAGGTGTCCTCGAAATTGATAAATAGGGGTCATGAAAAGGGAAAAGAGAAAACCGGGAAGGGAAAAGAGAAAACCAGGAAGAAAAATTCTCGGAGCCGAGTCTTGTCCTTGAAATATGGTAAAATAGGGGTAAATTTGCGAAAGTGTCCTTACAATCTTATAAATAGGGGTATTCCAAATTACGATTTTGTCCTTGTTTTGACGTAAAAAAGGGGGTTAAATTTCACAAAATGTCCTTGAAATTGACCGCAAAAGGGGGTTATATGCATTTGTGGTAACGGTCATGCGGTCCGGAAGTCACATTGAGTGACCCCACCGGGCACATAGAATTCTGGTAGAGCCTTTTTACTTGCACTGTACACTCGGCACTTGACAAGCATAAGTTACGATAATACGCCAACGGTGGTCTGTACTATACTGGATGAAGAAGAAGAAGAAGAACTTTATTTAATACTTTACAATTCTTAATCACTCAATGTAAGGTAATTAATTGTATGGTTACATGGGCAGGATGCTTCAAAGCAATCTACATGTAAGGTAAATATTCTCCATATTCATTTGTCAGTGTTCATTTTTAAACTCGTTCATCAAGAATTGAGACTTCAAGTTATGAAAGAATTTAAAACCTTGAAAATTTGAAACGAAACTCAATTTTTAAAATTCAACTAAGGCATTGCTTCCTTACAAGCATAGTAGCATACACATGCTTTCTTAGCAGTAAGGTAAAACAAACAAGCAAACAGACAAATGATTCCCATGGAAATACAGGCCTAACCCTTAAAAGTTTGAAAGTTACTAAAATGTGCTAAAAAACAAGACAAACAATATATTGTTAATATATTATGGAAAAACAACAACATCAACAACCAGCTCTTTGTTATAATAAACCAAGAAACCAATTAAAAAAAATTGTACATAGAGCAAATGAGAGAGTTTCCCTTGCATTGTACAAATGTACATGTACATGTATGTCCACAACGCTGTACTGTACATGTACATGTAGATGCCTGATGACATCACACTTAATTAATGACCAAATTGTCAAATCAGAGATTCCCAAAGTGTAAGGGAATTGAACATTCAAAAATTCTCATACATGTATGTATGTATTTGAACTTCTCTAATTTGTATCCAACTTTACAAATAGGTTTCTCAGATTTTTTTGTTTTTACTTGGGCTTTCTTTCTATTTAGGGTCAATTTCGCTATAGCCCCAAACCCTGGGGGCCCAATCTCCATTCTAAAGTCTATAAAGCCCTTCATAATCAAAGTGTCAGATCATTGATGCATGGGCCTATAATGTTGATATCAGGGCCAGAGCATTTCATCAGTGAATGCTTGAATGGACCAGCCAAGGAAGTGTAGAGATTGGTTAATGATCCCTGTCATGATAGCATTACCAGGTTAAACTCATTAGAATGATGATGACCAATGAATTGCACCCTGCCTGCTCCAAATAACATTTTGAAGTCCCAATGCTATTCGGATGATACATGTAGTTCAAGTGTACATGTGTGTGCAACATTTGATTTGTTTGAGAGCTCAGTTATCATGTTATCACGTACTAGTTAAACTTCAAACTTACACATAATTTGGGCCTTTTTGTACTTTCTGTAGGTCTTGTTTTTGAACTTACATGCATGTTTCTTTCACAAATATTTTCATATTTTTATAAATCAAAATTTGGAGTCATGTTGGCCAGCCAGCCACCTCCCGTCCACCCACCCACCTACTCTAGTTTTAATTGAGACCTTGTGGGCTGACTGGGTTGAGATGGAACCCTCTACCCCAGCATCAGGAAGTAATCAAACCATTGATGACTTCCTCTCTGGCCTTCCCACTCAGCTGCCTATGATTCATTCAGACCGACAAAAAACATTGTATAGCTGTTTGAAAACCATTAGATATACATGTATGATAAGTAATGCCAGACAGTGGACACCACATAATGAAATTTGTATTCAATCAAAAGTTGAGCATCATTTAATAAAATAAAAAGAAAACCCAGATTTGTTGTGGGTGTTCAACTGTACATTGTGTAAATAGTTGTACAAAAACTGTACCCGGATAGGAAGTATTGTTCAATTTTATGTTCATGTTTTGATTGGCCAGCAATGCCTGTGATGACCGATGAGCATGTACATGTACATGTATGCTGATACTAAAATGTCTTATTTTGGAAGCCTACCTCTCCAACATTAGTTTTCAATTTTCCCTTGAGTAAGCTCCTTATGCTATGTGAGGATACAACATATGAATTTTGTATACAGTAATTTTTCTCTTGTGTGAATGTCCTAGCCCCTATCCCAGTAAAACCTTTCTGCGCTATTGTTGTCCGTCATCACTGGTTTAATGATGTTTTTATTTCAGAAGTTTTGAAACTGAGATTGATAGAATGCAGCAACAAAATTTCATATTTGAAGCTACAACAACATGTATTTATTGGGCAGTGTACCGTAGATGAATAACATGTACATGTAGATTACAAACTGTAACCAAAGTGTATACTAACTTAACTACAGTGTATTTATCTTCTGGGAATAAACAAGGCTATTTATTTAAAGATGCTAAGAGACACGTTTGAATGAAGTTAAAAATAGAAGAGTTTGAAAAAAATTAAAGTTTTGTCATTGATATGCTTCAGTCTCTTTTGGGTTATTGGTTGAAACTGTCAAACTACACAATTCTTCCTTTCAAATTTGTGAGAGAGAAGACACTGAATACATGTTTATAGTTTTTTTTCATTTTAGGACTACTGTAACTGGTCTTATGGTTTATACCTGTACACATGTTTTTGTACCAGCGTTAACACATGAAGTGTTGAGTTTTATATTATCTAGATATAATGTAATGTATAGATTCAATCAAAGATCAGTGAGTTTATGCTGGTAGAGCATGTAGATTTATGCACCTGCAATTAATGTGATTTCATAAATACTACATGTATGTTGAGAGCCAGAAAGGACGTTGACTGAGTTCAGCCCTTCTGGCTCTTGGCAGACGATTTTATTTATAACTTCATGATTTTAAAACAATGCATGAAAACACTGATTTATATGTTTGTAAATGAATATCAAATGCTGAATTTGGTGGACCATGCATAGTGCCCGCTGCCATTGCCAACAAGAAAGCCATAAATGCTACATGTATGTATTGTGAAGGGCAATAACAACCTTCTTGCACACAGCCACTGATATCAGAAGCTATAAAAGTTTATTGACCTAGATATGATTTTCATGGTCAATGAGATTTTTTGTTATTGCTCCCTTCTAATGGGTCATTTATTTCCTAATGATTTGGAACAGAATATATGGCAGGATAGTGTGACACAATTAAACAAATTTTGGCACTTTATCTTGAAATCATACTTCTGTGCTTCAACATCTTTGCATCATAGGAATGATATTGCCAATTTTTCCAGTAAAGAATTGTTTCAAAAAAATGGAATTTGACCCCTTTCCAAAGTAAATGTACAGTATATTGACTAATGTAAAAAAAAAATGTCCAATAGTTTTTAGTTACTGTTTCATACATGTATGTACAGTACCTACAAATGTATGTTTGTATTGTAATCTTTCACTAATGACTGACACATTTTTTTCTTCTTTTCCAATTTTACAGAGACGGCTAGCTGTGCAGCAAAGCCGAGCTCCACAGTAAGCACCACCATGGCGGGAGTCAGGTGGTGCCTTGGGAGAGGGACGCTGACATTCCTATTCTTGGTCCTGCAGCTGGGCTGCACCATAGTTTTTGGCCAAGACATCCAGTTCACCCGCTCAATCTACAATGCAACCATCGCAGAAAACTCCCCCATCAGGACATTCATCTCCACCGAACAGAAGATGGGCGTTTACTTGCCAGACCCATCAGCGACTGTGCGATATATCTTGGAGGAAAGCGATGTGAGCGACCTCTTCTCGGCAAGACCGGAGATTGTTGGTGACTTTGCTTTCTTGAGGATAAGGACAAGACCGTGCAGAAATAAAAGCCAGTGTCCCAATTTGAAAGTGAACAGAGAGGTGAGGCCTGAGTATCATCTCACGGCCATAGCGCAGAGCAGCTCAGGGGGAGTGAGAAGCACGTCAACAGCAGAAGTGCACATTGTTGTGCAGGATGTGAATGAGCAACCTCCACTCTTCTTGAGAGGGAACTATGCAGCGACAATCAGTGAGGACTATCCAGTATTCTCTAACATCATTCAAGTGGAGGCCCACGATTCAGACAGTGGCACCAATGGAGAGGTTTATTATAGTTTTCGGCAGCAGACAGATCAGTTTGCAATACACACAACCACCGGTGTGGTGTCCCTGACAAGACCTCTAGACTTTGATCAACAGTCAAGCTACACTCTCACTGTTGTTGCAAAGGACAGAGGTTTCACACCGTATGGAGGATTGCCCCTAACCTCACCGGTACAGCTAAGGATCTATGTCCAACAAGTCAACAAGCATAGTCCCGAGATACGAGTTGAGAAGCAACCAACCGTCTCAAGAAACAGTGAGATAGGGACAGTCTTCGCGGTTGTAGGAGTGACAGATGAAGATGGAGGTGTAAACGGAGAGATTGCAGCTTTAGATATCATTGATGGGGACCCAGGTGATTTCTTCAGAGTTGAGCCTTCACCATCGCCTGGTCGCTATCAACTGCAAATTGCTCGTTCTCTACTCTCATCCAGTCTACCCCATGCTTTTAATGTGACTGTAGCTGCTTCAGACAGAGGATTGTCTCCAAAGAGCACTTCTCTTGTGGTTGGTGTTGTCCTTGATGGTGCCATGAATTATGAAGCCTACTTTACCAGTGACTTCTTCAACACCACCATCAATGAGCTGATGCCTGTCAACACTCCATTCCTATCTGTTTCACCTAGAAGTGCTGTAGGTAACACTGGTTTTTCCTATGTCATCACAGATTCATCACTGCCGTTTTCGATAGGTACTCACACAGGGATGCTGTCAGTTGCCGTTGATCTGGACAGAGAGACAACACCAGAGTATGAATTCACTGTTGCAGTCCGTAATGCCAAGCAACAAACCATTGCTGATACAAGGGTAGTCATCATTCTTTCAGATGCAAATGACAACAATCCATCATTTGAGGAAGAAATATACACTGTTGAGGTTGAAGAAAATCGTCCGACCCATTCCCAAGTCCTTGTTGTACGAGCAAGTGATCCAGATCTTGGAGAGAATGGTTTTATCTCGTACAGTATCGCAAACCTGAATGCAGTTCCCTTCACCATTGATCACGAAACCGGATCCATCAATACCAGTAAAGTACTTGATTACGAAACGATGAGACACCAGTACAGGCTTCGTGTGAGGGCATCTGACTGGGGATCTCCCTTTCGCAGAGAAGCAAAAGCTGTAGTCATCATCAATCTCATCAACCTCAATGACAACAGACCAAAGTTTGAAAAGATCAATTGTGTTGGGGCTATTGCCAAGTCATTTCCAAGTGGGAGAGCCATTGCTTTGATTTCAGCTCTAGACTTTGATGAGAATAGACCAAGATATTGGATTACAAGTGGCAATGTGAATGACCTGTTTAGCATTAACCCTCAATCGGGAAACCTGACTTTGTCTCGTCCTGTAGCAGATTCCGACCCCCTCTTCTATAGTCTGAGAATTGAGGCAAGAGATGGACCAACCTCCGTCAGTTATATGAGGACCAACATGACAATTACTAACAACGCAAACCCCAGTCCTCAAGCCCATGCAAGAGGTTTGAAAGTGACCTGCCAGGAGACAGATGTTGCGGAAGAGATAGAGGAGTTGTATGGGCAGCTTGAGGCAAGCAATCAAGAGGTTGAACACCTTCCTCCAAATTATGCAGAGTTGTACTCCTCGAATGTGCATGAGCCAGAATTTGAGACTGGCTTTAGGACATCTGTTGAAGTTCCTGAAGATGCTCCTGTTGGCGGCACTGTCCTAACTGTCAATGCTAATGATTTGGATCATGGATTTAACGGGAAACTTCTGTATGCTATTTCAGATGGGAATGACAAGTCCCACTTCCAAATGGACTTTGAAACGGGTGAACTAAAAGTTTTAATGCCTCTGGATCGAGAAACCCAAAGTACGTATGATGTAACAGTAAAGATATCAGACATGGGCAAACCGCAACATACCAGGAAGAGTCCTTTGACAATCACTTTGACTGATGTAAATGACAATGCACCCCAGTTTGACCTGAAGCAATATGATGTAGCAATTCCTGAAGATGCAGAAGTAGGACTTAGCTTCTTAGCAGTTCATGCTTCTGATCGTGATGAGGGTCGAAATCAAGAAGTGCGTTACAGCATCATCAGCGATTCTCCTTCTTTTGACATTGATATCATCACAGGAGAGCTCAGTGTTGCTGGGCCTCTTGACAGAGAGACCAACCCTGTCCATGAAGTTCGAGTCCAGGCAAAAGACCTCTCAGATTCACCTCTCTCCAGCTCTGTCATCGTCAGAGTATCCCTTGACGACATCAATGACAATCCACCACGATGTCTCCTTCCCGAGTACAAAGTCAAAATCCGTGAGGACCTCCCAACAGGAGCCGCCGTCTTGAGCGTTCAAGCTCACGATCCTGATAACCCACCCAATGGAACTGTCCATTACAGACTTGATACTTCCGGGTCTTCCAAGTTTAGCATTGACACAGATTATGGCACCCTTCGGCTGGTAGAGATGCTTGACTATGAAGCGACCCAGCTTTATGAGATCGTCGTGGCCATCCGAGATGAAGGAATACCATCCATGAGCTCCACATGCAGGATAGTCGTGGAGGTTGTGGATGTCAATGAGAACACTCATGCTCCTGTATTCCCGAACTATGTGCTGACTGGATCTGTACATGAAGGACATATCAATGACACCGAAGTGATGACCATATCCGCAGCTGACATGGATATGGGCATAGATGGAGAGGTGTCCTACACAATCAGAGATGGAAGTGGACTTGGAAGGTTCAGCATTGACAGTTCAGGTTAGTTTTTTTAATTTGTAAAATCTCTTTTGAAACTTTTTTGTTTTTGTTCATAGAACTTAATGAACTTGGCACGTTAAAATGCAACAAATGTGAAAACCATTGCTAAAAGACGGAACACATTTACAGTGTCTAGATATGACTTTGTTTAACGCTTTAAGATAATAACTGACATCAACTCTATCTCATGGATGTCATTGTGTGGTTTTTATGAAATGAAGTGAAACGATTGAAGATCACAAAATAGATGATTATGGGTAGATCTAGAATTCTAGGCTGAATTTTAAGGAATCGGTTTTCCATCCAAACTTCTAGACGTACATGTTGATAAGAGAACAGGGTATTATACTGGAGCCAATATGTACATGTATGAAACTGATAATGTTATATTGCACCTAAATTGGTCTCCCGCTAAGATGGGTGAACTTGCAGGAATACCATGGACTGCGATTTATGCCATGTTGATGAAGAAAGTGTGTTCCATGCAAAGATGATCTCTCAAGCAGCTGTGTGAGTGGTATAATTTGAGGAGAATGGCATTTTAATTTGATTTTAGGCTATTTCCTGTCGGCAAAATGACAGCTCGGTTTGTCAATGGGCTCATCATTTCTTGGCTCATTAGTGATGAGGAGAAGCCCGGGATGAAATTGACTGTGTTATTGGGTTCAGATGGACTTCAAAGAGCTGAGTTTACCCAACCTTCAAGAAATGGTTGTGACTTTGGTATACTCTGGAAAAGTGATGGCA
The DNA here is from genome assembly GCA_035222895.1 of Strongylocentrotus droebachiensis. Taxonomy (NCBI): domain Eukaryota; kingdom Metazoa; phylum Echinodermata; class Echinoidea; order Camarodonta; family Strongylocentrotidae; genus Strongylocentrotus; species Strongylocentrotus droebachiensis. The sequence goes on along the minus strand of JAVYIG010010633.1, from coordinate 57,408 downwards.
TTGAGCAGTTTTCACAGTGTTATGCATACACTGTACATGTAAAACAAAAAAGACAGATGCCCAAACATGGATTGTGTACATTTTCATAAATGACACTGGTTTGCTTTAAATAAATTGGTCCAAAAATCTCATAATACATAATTTTCAGAAACTGCAATTCAGGATAACAGTTCACAGTTTTCTTCATCTTTAAATGGTGTTTGTCTTTCTGTTTGCAAAATGTAATGTCATTGCCATTTACTAGCAGTACTCTAGATTACTTTTAAATGAGCTTCATGTGGGTTGTGGGATGGGCTGAGAAGAATATGCCATGTTCACTACAAGCAATATGCTGTTGTACATGTAGACTGGTGCCCTGCCTTCAGGTACATTGCATATTATTTGCAGTTCATTTTCATGATCAGAATCAGTCCATTTTATGGATCGTCTTCCTTTGATGCGCTGGCAGGTCGGTGTCATGAGATCAATAGAGATATATTGCGATGGATGGCCGACGCTCCTGCCAGGGGCCATACCTTTTCATATGGCTCGTGCAGTGTATATTCCCACAATTTGGGAGGCGAATGCGCACATAAATCAATTGGGATCAACACCGTTTGAACGGTTTCTAGAGTGGGGCGTGAAGTTTAACAGATAAGTAAAGAATAATGAAATATTCATAACATCTGCAGGTCAGGTAGAAACTGGACGATCAGCAGTTATGGATGAAAGTTTCATGGTTACTCATTATTTGTCCTCTATGTTGTTCATTTTAAATCAATAATGTTCTGTTGTAACAATTTTAATACTGCAGGATATATAATTGATAGTCTCTTTGAAAGAAAGGGAGAAGATCTCTTTGATAGTGCATGGTCTGAATTTTGTACATGTACATGCAGCTCTTATTCTAGCTTTGATTATCGTGACTTATTACACTACTTTAAAATTGCCTTTGAATTGAAATATAGACATCATGGACATCATTTCAGTACTACATGTAGTTAATATAATTTCCTCTGTATCAGAAATTAAATGCTATGAATAGTATGTCAAATCAATCCTTAATTCTGGGTATTTGCTAACAAACATTGATGGAATGCGACATCAGGAAATGTAAAATTCCGCCCAAATTAATGGTTCAGACATAAATCTACATCCTGTAGTGCATAAAACATGAAAACACCACTTGACATTCCAAATGCACCAGTATGTAACCTGGTAATACAGGCAGGCATACAAGCATGCCCAATAATTGTGTTTGCATTTGGTATGCGGGCATGCGGCATCTCAATACTGAACTTCATGTGACCGCGGCCCACCAGGCAGGGAGGCAGGGACGGCACGGCAAGGCAAGGCAAGGCAGGCGGTATAGGAGCACACGGGCGGGATTATAATTACATACACGTCCAATCAATAGGCCATTGTAGGGAGTGTGCAAAGCGGCTGCGTTTGGCAAGATGAATTCAGAGAAGAATTAATCAATGCATTTAATGAGATGAAAGCAAATTAGTTTTCTGGGTGACTGACCCCAAATCATACTTTCTCATATTTTCATGATTCATGTGTCACGTCATTGTTACATATTTAGTCGCCTTTCACTTCCTTTTCTGTTAATGAATACAGATTAGTTATCTGTGAAAGGACCGTGGTGTGGGTCGGATTTGCAATGAGTAGGCCTTATTCTGCATGCATGGAGTGCCATGAAAATCATTTTTACAATTTGTGTTTTAATAGAGTTTACAAATTACAACTCTAGTACTTTATTTTAACTAAATTGTGCCCTTTTGATAGCTAACAATTAAATGTGCTCTGAATTTCCATGGCTTTTGCAATGGATGGAAAGCTTTGAAAGCAAAATCAGAACAATTATTACATGTATTTATAGAAAATAAGTTTGAATCATCCCTATTCTCCCCTTTAAAACTTTCTATTCATTTAACAATCTAGAGGGGGAGAAAGAGAGAGAGGAAATGGGGATGCTTGAAAAATGAAAACAAAATAAATGATCACTAATGTAAAAATAATGATGAGATGGACATTTGTGAAGACGGTTTAATTCCTAATTGAAATATCCATTAGCGTTCTTTGTCATCCGTGCTTAGTGCCCTTTACTACCTTCCTGCCATTAGATAAAAACCTTTGCTTCACCGCTAGCTTGGCGGCACTCAAAGATCTACAAGCATGAACATCAAATCAAAGTCTCTTTCGGCCATCTACATGTAGTTGACAAGCCTTGATAAAAGAAATGCTTTGAAAAAGTTTGAATATGTTTAAATAGTGTAGGTTTCTTGAGCAATGTCAAATTTGTTGTTACTGTTCTACAAAATTTGTCTACCCGAATAATGATTTAACTTGCTCTTACATGTATATCAATCAAAATTGCTGTTTGTACAGTTTGAATTACTATACTGCACTTGCCCACTGAACAGACATGATTGTCTTTCTGTTCGCTTTGGTCACCCAAAGTAAACATAGTACTGCATAATTCATTTGTTTATTTTAAGTCATGTTTGAACCCTTTGATTAATAAAATGCAACGTTCATTACAAATAAATGAATATTTCCGAAAGCAAACAGTGAATTGGGCAAGGTACAACACTGAATAGGATGCGTATGATTCCAAGAATCGTGACTAGCTCTCCGGCCATCCCGCCGAACGAGAAAAGGAAAGAGCGCAAATGGGAGTAAAAGGCTGAAAAACGTCCCAAGATGCACCAGTATTGCTCACAGCAAAGCGTGTGCAATGAGTCATCGAATGTTGGTGGTGTTTGGCATCGATCTGTCTCTGAAAAGAAAGATGACAAAAGATCCGAGCGGTGAAAAAGACCTTAAGAACCCCCCCCCCCCCTCTCTATGCTCAAACTTCAGTACAATACACACATAGAAATACAATAGCTTTTGTTGGAGAGCCTAACCCTGTTGTATTGAGTCCCCAAGGCTCAAGTATTCCTGATCCAGTTTCTTTGCCTCTTTCTCTCACACACACACACACAACAAAAACACCCAAATTTTAATGATTTTATGCAGTAGAGCACATTTCCTCTTGCCCAAATCAAGTATTGAATACCACAAATGATATTTCCTCAGTTGATCATGTTTTATTCCACTCCTGTCTTATTGGCTTCCAGTTTATAATGAGAAATTAAGCTTGTCCTTGTAGTTTAATAATACTTGCCAACGTTGATTGAATGGAATTGAAAATGGACTTGAAAAACTTGTATCAGTGTCGGAACAAGGTTCTATCTACAGTATATACACTTCTCTGTTCAGTTGAGAAGCAGCAATTCTATGGATAATCTACGTGTACAGTACATGTTATCTATCTACATAATAGGGCCACTTGCTGCACCTTCCCCAGGAACCAAAAGATCGATGATTAATTCCCCATTTGGTTGATGTCATGAACCCGAGGTACATTGAGTACAGAGATGATAGATGATCTATCTGTCTTGCATTCAAATGCTGCTACACCGCATTTGAAGATTGTACATTAAATGAGATCAGCTACATAACATTTGTTAGCCTTCTGTTATTTTGATATTAAAGGGATAGTATGTACACCAGTTCAGGTTATCAACATCAAGGGGTAGGGCAGATAAAAAAATCCCAATGTGGTAATGACTTATTATTGATAAATCGATTGCAGGACTTCTAAACTGTCACAAATTTAGCATATCTCTGATGTACCAACACAGTTGTGATTGATATCAAACCAATTTTCATTGGTATTAGTTTGGATATTAAAATGGGGCCTATACTATGTTACATGTACACATAGCTTGTAGGGTCCATGGTCTCACAATAAACCAAGCAATACAGGCCAACTTCTATGAGTTACTGAGTCCTGTTCCCCATCCAACGCCCCCCCCCCCCCCTTCCTCAAAATCCACCTGATCTTTTTCCAGCACCCCTTTTGCACCTCTCCTTCCCACCTCTCATTGTTACCCAGGTTTTTAAGTGGCTCTCCTTTGAGAATGGTGCTTTGAGATGTTGTGTGTGTAGGCCTCTCGTCATCAGCTTGAGATTGCCAAATATCCCGCTATTTGAACTATCCCGATTGCAAATTATCCAGTTAATTTGCGTCTTCATCAGACCGAAGTTGCCATTAGCGGGATATTTGGTTGAGATAATCAGTTTGCAAAATATCCCGCTATTTGTCCAGTGTGTCTTCACCAGCCGGAAGACTCGCACTATGCGCAAACGTTTAGCAAAATATATCGAGCTCAAGTTTGGAGGTCAAGTCTCGAGCTGATGAAGACACGATTTGTAACTTCAGAATTATTTCCCAAATCAGAAATAGCGTGCTATTTGGCAATCTCGAGATGATGAAAACAGGCCTTGTGTGTGTTGGGGGTGGGGGTGGTGTGGGGGGAGAGTGAAAGAACTGCTGGAAGGTAAGGTAAATGTGTGCTCGCTTCACTGACATAATGGCCAATGTTGTTTCTCCACAGGCTCCTCTCTATTGTTTGTATTCTCAGGAGGTTAACACATTCACAGCCAACCGCTGTACAGCAACAGAGCTCGCTCAGTTGTAATGCGATAAAGTTTGTTTTCAGTGGAATTGGGATGTACTGTTGGAATGAAGGCTGCAAAAATATGGTGTTTGGCCCGCACCAGGAACATGTAAAAGTACAAGTTGTTGGTTTTACCTGTGCCACTGTACAATGCAGGCTACATACAGGTACAGTACATGCATATGCTGAAAATTTAAACAAATATATTGAAACAGTTCAAATGGGCTCTGTTTTATCCTAACTTTGGCAATTAGAGGAATATTCTGTATATGTAATTGGTTCTGTAACTTGAGTAGGCCCTACATGTACTTTAGAAACAGATTTTTAAAAGAAAAATATGTTTCTGTTTTTGAGTTTCTGAATGAGGGAACAAAAGAGGAATGGGATTTGAATAGAATTTTGAATGACTATCGATTGCTTTTTGTTGATATAACCTTGACTACAGTAAGTGGTATCCGATCATAACACATTCAACCATTTTTTAATGTTAAATTCTTCATAATCATGCCCATATTCGCACATTGAAAGACCACACAGACCCAATCACATGTGAAGGGTTCCAGCTGAGCTTGCATTGACTAACAACCAATCCACCACATCTGAGTAAAGAACAAATACACTCTTTGCCCTCCCATTTCCATGTTTGTCTTAGAATTCATCCATGTACATGTAATAGGCCAGTAATTTACAGCCTTGAGAGGCTTTTATACCAACCTCTATCACACTCAATGCCCAATATTATATGGAGGCCATGTTCACATTGTGAAGCATCCTTCGCAAAATAGCTGTGATTTGTGCGAAATCACCATCCATTGCATGCTCAATAGAAGCAAGAATGCACACTGCTCAAGGTTTCGAATCAAGTAGAACTGCCTTTAGCAGGTGAAATTATTTGTTTTGCAAATGACTTATGATGATTTAAAATCGCAAAAATATTCTGTTACCAAGGTTCCAGTGATGAGAAACTCTGATTCTGCTTGAAATACACTTCTTTGTAGTTGTTCATAAACCATTTACTCCTTTTATTGCAACTTTGAATTGTTCAATAATTAATGACAATTAATTTCATATACATGTACAAGTAATCGTAATCTGTGACAAAAATACAGTGTACATGTACATGTAGCAGATCTCATCATAGAATATCAGACACTGATAATATTCAAATGGGGCCGAAAGAGATATCCTACAATGTAAAATTAAAGACTAATTAGTTTTAATCTTTATTAATAGCCTCAAAGTTTTGGATTTTAAGAAATGATTTCATCTGCATTGTTTGCTTGTAAAGCATATATTAGTAAAATCGAAGTATTTATATATCAAATTCTGTGAGATGCCTGAAAACATAGTGATATGAACATGGCTAGTATGTGTAATGAGCTGAGATTGGCATTCATGGAATGTTGGCTATAGTTTGCCCACCTACACCATTGGTAATACCGTTCATTCATTTACACCTCTCGTATAGTCTACACACATACTCTCTTTGTTTTCACATATTATATATTCAATAGAATCAATAGAAATACAGTAATTATGTAAGGATTGTGACCAACAATGCCTTCTTTGAAATATAATGTATATGATACACACTGCAGGATTGTCCTCATGAATATGTAGATGATCTTTATTTCTATTTACACATGTAATAGAATAGTGATTGACTGGGACAGAAAGGGTCTCCACTTTGTACACTAGGTTTGACTATTGTGGATATTATTTTTTACACACTGCGCTAATGTAAGCCTACACTGTTTTAGTTTCTCTTTGAATAAATTCTGCAATAGGATGTTTGGCTGGATTTGAATTTAGTAATGTCCATTGTGCATTGTAATTAAACAAAAAATCTTGTTGAACAATAATAGTTTAAACCTAAAGTAAAGACAATATGAATTGTTTCTATAGTTGTTCTGACATGTTTGTGTGCCACATTTCAAAGCATTTTCCAAAGTTATGATTAACATTTCAATAAAAATTGCACTTCTGCAATTAAATCAAAATTCATTTAAGGCCTAAAAATATAATCCATTGTTAACGTTTGAAGACAAGTTGTATTGTTGGCACTGGATAAATGTGAATCATTCTCTGAAATTACTGACAGGATAACTCCTGTGAATTTTACTTATACATTGCTTTCAAACCTTTCATGAGCTATTTTTCTCATTATCCTGTTGTTTTAACTTGTTTATTATGGTGAAGGACATGTACATGTAGATGTAGGCTTCCATGCTATTTTCTCCATCTACATGTATGATGAAGGCTGCAAGTGTGTTGTAATCAAGCTGATGCATTGTGGGGGTCTTAAAGTGAGCGTGGTAGTATTGATCCGTGGATTTCTGATGGTCGGTCCCGGCTTATTATTTTCATTGCTCAACCTGGCATGCTCTAAACTTGACCCAGGTCACAGCAGTAGGTAGGTAGGGAGGTGGATAATCATATTCTAGAGATGGAAATAGAGATGGAATGTAATATTCAGGGCCGTGGGGTTGGTTGACTAGCTGGTTTGATGCTTGGAAATATGCGCTGGTAGCCAGTGAAGGGAGTCCCATAGAAACATAATCAAATTGTGTTGATTATAATTTGATCAATCTGGGAAATATGATTAATCAAGTAGAAAGATAGTGAAACGTAATACAATTTATATTAGTCTTCCATGAATAACACATTTTGAGAATGTATGACATATACCGTATGTATTTGGTATCATGATCTTCAGTACATGTACATGAAGATATGCTTTGTGTCCCGGTACTCACTAATGAACAAGTTGGGCTGATTTGATTTTGGCTAGCAATATATATGTTGGATAACTCAGACTTGAGCAGGTGTACTTGCATCACACTGGGTAGATACCTATCGATCACAGCTTGTTAACAGGAAGGTGTCATCCTAATGACTTGTGGTACAATATTCAAAATGGAATTGTGAACGAGGAGAGATGTTGTTGTGAAATGACCTGTGACTTTTCAATGTGATATGTTCCATACTGATTCTAAATTATTTAACATGCACATGTAGACCCATGCCCCATCCCCCAACAGTATGGTTTCATTTTCATTTTCATTTTTATGTATTTGCATTTAATTTAATTGAAATTGGTCAATGGGCTAATTTTAATGAACAAAAAGCACCTCACCCAAGAAAGGTTGTTATTATTCACCGTGGAAGCATGTAAGTAAAGTCAGTCACACAATATGTGAATTAGAAAAAGGAATGAAACTCTATTAACAATTTATATAGATTGAAATGAATATGGTTTTGAACTTCTCTTTGACATTCTGACATTTATAATTCTCTCTATTAGCATACGTTTGTGTTTTTCCCAGATACTATTTGATAACAAGTCTGCTCCCCCTCACCCCCCCCCCAATTTATCTCTGTCTGTCTGTCTCTGTCTGTCTCTCTCTCTGTCTCTCTGTCTCTCTCCCACTCGTTTTTCTCTCTCTAGGATGGCATGTCCATCTTTTCAGGGTTCAAATCCAGTACTAGAATCTGTCACTGCATTGGATTGATGCAAGTTTAAATCCCTTTCTGAACAGCAAGGGGCTGCCAGTATAAGTTAGCAATGGGAGAATCTAAACTAAAGATTGACAGCTTGGGTAAAAAATGGGCTGAAAATGCTGTGTTGTTGATGAAGAATATAACAGCCAGTTTTGAAATGGCATGCTCAATAAATATGCCTTGGGCAAGCATTAAAGATGTGTAAAAAAAATTGTGGTTCTCAAATGTACATGTACATGTAGGTGGAAAGCCAGAAGGACTTTAATCTGTACAATTTAACACAGAGCTAATGTCCTTATGGTGTCAACCGATGATAAGTTTGGGGGATCATTTTAAGTAACCTGATTTCAGAAAAAGCCCAAACATATAAGAATGAGTGATGAAAATTTTCTTTCAGATTTATAGTAAGTATTTTCTTTTTCTTCTTCCTGTGGAACATGCATTTTAAATCCTGCTATATGCAAAATGAGATTAAACTAATGTATCATGATTGTAACAGGGAATTTTGCAAACCCTTCTATGAAGTACCCCCCCCCCCTTCCATCTCCATAATTTGCATTCATGCCTTACCGCATATTAGGCAAGAATTTTGTGGTTGGAGGGCCAGAGTTGGTGGAACCATGGACCTACACCATGGAACCCAGCCTGCTATTCTGGTTAAGAAAACAGATCGTCAGTTAATTAATTACCAGCATGGCATTCACGTTGGCATTCCCTTGTTCCCACTTCCGCCTTCTCTGTCTGTCCCTCTCATTCTCTCTCTCTCTCTCTCTCTCTATTCCCCTCTCTCTCTCTATTCATCTTTCTCTTTCTCTTTGCTTTCCTTTCCACATGCTCTTGAACCTGACAATTTCTTCCGACCATCCCTGACTGTAATGAATGATCTATTATGACAGAACTAACAACAACGTCTCCAGCTGAAGGAACTGTTTTCTCTTTGTAGATTGACAAGAGATGTTTAATGACGCCTGGAGCTATGAATCATCTTCTTACTATGCAGGTCCCATCTAGTGCACCGCTGGTCTTTCGGTTGCAGGCCACAGCACCTCCCAATACCTCCTCCTCCTCCTCCTCCTCCTCCTACTCATCTTCCAATTTTGTTACAATTTGCACGACATCCAACTTCCAAGTAAATAGATAGAGAGAGAGAGAGAGTGAGTGAAGTGGAGAAGAGGTACTGAATTAGATCATGCACACATGCCTAAATCAGTGTCATGGAATTTTAGGCCCTACATGCAGTACGATGGATCATACAAACTACAAAGTAGTGTTGAATTGTTTGCAATAGTTAGCCTCAAAGTCCTTTCCAGACCACCATTTATATTTCCCTAACTTGCTTCAAGACATATTAGTAGACATAAAGAGCTAGCTGGGCTCCCACGTATGAAATAGACTATTTATATCCTTGCTCATTAGCAAATGAAGGTTTCCATGGCAATGATGATACATGGGCATTTTGATGAAGGCCTACTAATTGTGATGTAAGGTAATTTTTTAAAATCTGAATTTGTTGTAGGCTACATTTATATTAATTCAGCTCATTGTTGATTTAAAGAGGAAAAAAGCCACCATTTGCTTTGCCAGGTTGGGAATGTATTCATGATGGCTTAATGAAGTTAAATGAGATTGCCTGAATATCTGTATAGCAGCACCCTGGAAAAGGCATTCTCCGTAGCCTTTGAATATCTGTTTGGAGCCTGAAGGGCATTAACCCATATTATTTAATCAGATTTAATGCCCTTCTGGCTCTTAACGGACAACTCTGTCTTAAGGGCAGAGCGGAAGATGATGGATATGTGGTGCTGACAATTGAGAATGTTTGGATAGCTGGTAGGATGTTCTCCTTCGTTTATAAATCTCATGTCTCCTCTCTCTCTGCAGTCTTAACTCTCTCCCTCTCTCTCTGCGTAATGATGAATGATGTTCACTGTTAAACAGCTTGAAAGTAATTCACATAGGCTTGATCTGTCTATAACGCATAGATGCTTGATCGGTCTATAATCGATAGATTTTCAGATCAAAAGTAAGTAAGGGAAATTTGACAAGAGAACATATTCTCAAATGTACAGGAGTGGAAAAACCACTTTTCTAGGGAGTCACATTAGGGATCAGTTCCTTTTGGAGTGGAATCCATGCTTAAAATAATGGAATCCACTCTCAAATTTAATATTCAACCACTACTTTGGAGTGAATTTCAATCTTCATTAGAATTTAGAGTGGATTTAACTCCAGAGGAAGTGATATGACTCCTAAACTAGTGGGTTTCTGCTATTACGCAATACAAGAGCATGTAGGCCCAGTGACTGTCTTTCTGTAAAACGATGTAACTTTACTATCTTCATGATGAAATGCAGAAAAGGTATAACATACAAAACATCTAGATAATGATCTCAAACTTATATCCTTCTTTAAAATGATATACACCCATTTTACAGTAGGACATGATACCTTCTTATCTCTGTGATGATACAAACCATTGATCCTACACCTGTATATCGCGTGTCCAAAAAGGCTCATAAAATTGTTCCACTATAGGCTTGTTTTCCAAACATCTACTACACATCATACCTGTGGGCTTGAAAAAAAATCCTGCATGGGACACAATTTTGGAAACCTTTGAGGAAGACCTCTTCGATTTTGGGATAGAAAAACGGCAGTTGCCGGGAGATGACTGCAAATACTTGAATTGGCTCCTCTCTCAATCTAGGGGTGACCTTTATGCGTTTTACTTGAGCTTAGAATTGTAGATTTGCCGTTGTCGAGTATTGGAGGCATCGTCAGGCAGATGAAATTGAGCATCCCAGAATATTTTATGCGGCTGAGTGATGGGAATTGGAGGGAGGGAAATTGTTTTAAGAGAGAAGAATAGAGAGAGCGAGAGGGAGAAAGAGAGAGAGAGAGAAAAAGGAGAAAGAGAGAGAGAAAGAGAGAAGGGGAGGGGGGGGGGGGTGGAGGGAGGGGAGAGGGTGGCAAATAGGGAACCAAGGAAGAGAAAAAAAACATGAGGTAGGGGAAGGAAATACAGGGGGTAGAAGGAGGGGAGAAGGGGAGGGAGGGGGGGGGGATCTTATTAGAAATGGAGATGGTTGATGCAAATATGACATCTTCTTTCTACAAATTTTGATCTGAGAATTTTTTTCTTTTCTGTATGCAGTTTGATTAACACATGTTCTAAAGGATTGCAGGTGTTTTCTTCTCTCGGAGATCAATCTTCTTTTATTAGCCCATCAGCTGAAGTACAATTTAAAGTTCAGAGCAAGCCTTTTTTACAATAACATTTTCTTTAACAAACTAAAACTGTGACCTTCTGTCTATATATGTTATAGATGATGATGAAAACAATTTTACTTTGTAGAAGAAAAAATCTAGTATGCAATATTCAGAAGTGTATATCTTGTTTATGACTAAAAAAATATTATTCCATCTACATTTTATTTCTGTACAAAATTTCATGGACTTTTTCATTGAATTTGATCTCAATGGACCATCACACATTTCTGAGTGTGAAAGTACTTTTTTGCCCAATTGAAATTTGATATTGAAATACTTTCACCGCAGAGCAATGTGGTTTTAGTCCCATCTATAACCCAATTACCTTAGAATATTTCTTTCTAATAAACCACCCATGTGAACCCGTAAATAAATTATTGCCGCTTTCTGTGGATATAGGGGCTTCTAGAGCTGGATACATTTAGATTTAAAGCATCAACCGAGTGATACAGGTACTTTGCTGTGTGAGTATTAGCATTTTAAGTGACACCTGAGTGAAGGGAACGATTGGGTTGCGATTAGGGGGAGAAATGTACTGCATATAAATGAAGCATTAAGAGTTTTTAGAGGGTTTATCTGACTATCATTCAGGTCGCTTGATCTTGGTGTAGGCTTTCTAATGTATGAATAAGTTAACCATTGCCATACTGCAGTTCACATTGATAATTTCTCATTCAGCGAACTTTAGATTATACCTGGAAATTATTCTGTGGTTTTTCATGCTGATGATACTCCATAAAAAATACAGCTTTCATGTAAGACTGATGTGTTGATGCCAAAAAGTCAATGGAGGGATTCATGTTTATTTAATGATTCATTCGAATCCATTCCAAGTAGAAAGCAGCGTGTGAAATGTTGGCTTTGGCCGTTCCATTACTCACTTCAAACTTTTCACGAAAAATGGAGCTTTTCGTAATTGATGATCAAATTTGTCAGGGTTGGACGCATTTATTGTGCCTTTTAAATTGATATGCAGTTTAGCACATGTACAACAAAAAAGATATTAAGTTGCTTTTAAAACTTGATTATGAAAGATTGGAACAAGTTTTTTATTTGGTAGTATTGATACAGCAGGATTTCTTCTGACAAACCGCCCATGACTTCAAACTTTTGTTAGCCAAATTTTCCCACAGGTAGTCCTTTCCTCTTGAAACTGGTAGTAGAAAGGGGCATTTAATTTCAGACAACCATTGAATCCGTTTTATACGGTACAGCTACCACATACAAAAGGTCACATATCTGTGACATTGGGCCATAAATCATGTTACTTTTCACCTTGCCTTTCAAACCTTGACAAATGTTTTGCATGGTGTATCAAACAAGTAAAGGAATTTTTAATCAAATACTGCATCCTTTGAAAGCAGTTTTATCAATGTCAAAATTGTAAACTATCTTTCTCTTTGGTTCAATAAATGAAATGTGGATGAGAGCACAAAAATGTCTCCTGCATTGCATTTGGTAGCCTCAACTTCAGGCAAAACACTTTGTCCCCCTCTCAATAATGCAAAGGAATTGAAACATTTAGACTACCAGTCTTGCTGCTTTCCCAAAGAAAGTTGTGGAGGGATAGTTTTAATCATCCAGACTTGTTAAAATATTTTAATTGAGATGGAAAAACTAACTTCTCTTTGAAACCAGTCTTAGCATTGTCGGCTGAGTATTTATGTTGCCAGTTTTCAAAAGAAGAAAAGAAATTTTTGATATTTAGGTATATGCAAGTTCAATGACAATAGTGCTATAAAAAGTTGTAATTATGTTTGTAAGAGCCATAAGGGCCTTAACACATACCCTCACTATGAACATGACTTACATAGGAAGCGGACAAAATATACAGTTCCTCATGTAGACAAAGGAACATCCCTTCACTGCTATTATGTACAAATGTGTAGAACAGGTGTTACATGTCTAACGGCCACGCCACGCCGTCTTCTATTATGATGAAATAATAGAATCGAGCTCCGAGTGAAATCAGGTTTTTGTATTGGTCCGCTAGCTATATGACTTTCACTCGGGGGTGGGGTTAGTCTCAAATAGACCACTGTATCAGTGTATGATATTATATTATATTATTAAAATATAAAATACAAAGAGACAAATCCAGAAATAAAGTGCTTGGACACGATTTGAATTACGATGTCACTTGGTAATTATTTAATTAATATGAATGACAAATCTCATCCATCAAATCAGAATAATAGAAATAATACAATTCATATATAAATGTTGCAATAAATATAATTGCAAAGTATTCTTAAGAGTTAAAGGGCGACTTAATTCTTACTTAATTAGTTACAGTCTAATGGGGAAGGGAAGGGATAGGTTAATGGAAATGAAGTTAGTAATTATGGCCACTTAGCTCGCTGATATTTCGATCGAGGACTTGACTTGGAGCGGGATGCGACTGGGACGAGACTTGGAGAAACTTGACTTGGCGGGACTGGAAGCTGGACGGGACTTGGCGGGAACGAAGCTGGACGTGACTTGGAGAAACTTGACTTGGCGGGACTGGAAGCTGGACGGGAATTGGCGGGAACGAAGCTGGACGTGACTTGGACTAAACTGGATACAGTTCTTTATTATGTTGAATTAACAGACACTTTCCCAAATGACTGGAGCTGGAGTTGGCATCGAGTTGACTTTAAAATACGGAAGGTGTATTTCAGAACTTGCTCAACCTGTTATTCGAATTCTCCAAAGTCCAAATCTTGAAGTATATTGTATACTGGATATTTGAAGTTGAAGCACTGATGAGTTAGAGATGGATTAGAAGGAGAAAGGTTCCGGGTGGGGACGTTCCAGGTGGGGGTTTCCAAGTGAGAGGGTTCCAAGTGAGGGGGTTCCAAGAGAGGGGTTCAGCTAGGTGGGGGATCCAAGTGAGGATTTCAAGCAAGGGAGGGGGTTCTTATACCTCATTACATATTCACAATCTCGATTCTGAGATCTCCTCCTACAAAATATTCTTACACTAAACTTCACTATTTCATTATAATTACAGTAGGTGACTGGGCGGGCATAACACTTGATGGACACTCAAACAGTGTTCCTGGACAATTTATCCTAACATTCTGATTGGGCGAAAATAAAAATAAGGGGAAGGAGTAGAAAAGACAAAGGCTCATTTGACAGTTGGGTATATCCCTGCTCCTACTTCCTGCGATGACTTAACTCCTTTTCCAAGAAAACAAATGCTTTGTCTTCCAGCCCAAACTGGTATTCGCAGAGGCAGAAGGACAATTTATATGTTTGCTTATCATCAAAGATTGTCAACATTAACTTCCTCTCCCTGTGTTCTAATCCTGGGGTAAATAAATCTAAGTCTTAAGTTTTGGCAACACTGGTTGAATAGGGGCTTTGTCTACTATAGGTCATGTACCTTTTCTATGTGAACAGATTTAATCCTAAGTTTTTATTCATGTGAATGGACCTAAACTCCAATAACATAAGGGGCATTCTCATTATCTACAAACATCCTATTCTTGGAATATTTGGACAAGTGGAAATGACCATGTTTCATCCTACTATAGTTTGTTGACCTACAGTAGAGAGGATGATGAAAAAGGAGAGAGAGAGAGAGAGAGAGAGAGAGAGAAGGGGGTTACCTGGTTTAAAGGGGGATATCTCTACTTCGCTACATCTTCCCCTTGGCCACGTGAATGGCGACCTCGCCATTCCCAAAAATGGAATATAAAAGAACACACCTCAACTGTCTTTCCTATACTTATGGTTTACCAAATGACATCTGAAATACTTCTACAACACTCAATTGATGCCTACTGCGCTCATATACAAGATATGAAGGCAATAGCATATAACACAATTATACTTTATGACCAAAGTATCCTATGTACATGTACACAAGTCATATAACAACAGAGATTAAACTCCATCTTTACAAATCCATCTATAGAAAAAATGTCAGTGCAAACTTAAAATAAATCAAATGCATGTCTAGAATGCAAATAAGTACACAAAATAATATCATGTCGGTATATCCTCAGATTCCCAAACAAAAACTAAATCAAGCGATATTGTATCAGAGTACAATATATTATAATATACATCATTTATGACTGTATCTATTAGCGAAAAGATACAAAATGTATATAAACGTACATTTATTTTACTATTTCTTCCCTACCAATCAACCAAATGTCTCAAATAAAAGTAACAAAACTAAAACATCTTAACCTTCAAATAAAATTAAAGTGATAAGCTCTTGGCACACACTATAATCTAAGTAAGTAAGAACAACAACAACCCTTTTCACCAAAAGCAGCACCACAATTCCTCACAAAACAAAACGTCATTTTGTTTTTAAATTTTTTTTTGTTGTTGATAGATAAGCTTATCCGGTGGGCGCGGGCATCTTTGTGACTGTCTCGGGGGACAGTCCTCCTCTATTGAGGCGGCCTATTGCTACTCACACGGACGGGTAGGGGATGGGGTAACATCACCTTCCCTGTTCCACTTCATCATTTACAACAACAAAAAACATCAACAAAAATTATCACCACTCATTTACTTAATTGTACATGTACTCCAATACATGCCTTCTCGACATACTAGGTTGCATGCACAAGCGATTAAGTGCGAGTGACGCTTCCCTCCAAACTATCCCTAATGATGCTCCGACATCCTATCTTTCCTTCATTAATAATAAAATTGAAATCATTGTCTACATTTATTACAAACAAAATTTAAAAATTAAGCAACTCGTGTTGGGCAATTTCCACAAACACTATAGGGTTTTATCATGCATTCCGATCCGATGCATACATGTCAGTTCAGTGCCTAGAGCTTGCAATAAAGCCAAGCTATAATGGTCACTAACCATGGAATACAAAATAAACAAATTCTGTCCTAATAAACCTCATATTTAATGGAAACATCTCAAATACTTATACCTCTTAATTACTGACTGTCTTCACTTAACTCTTAAACATCGTTTTAAATTAAAACGAACCAATCGCCTGTGCAAAATTATGCGCATAAATCAATCTGGCTCGACACATCATTATCAGCACTGTTTGCCCTACCATTTTATGGGGCATTATAAACAATTAAAACAAAATTAACAGTTGCATAATTAGGCTGAACTAACAAAATGGCAAATTAAATCTATTTTCTATCAAATTTTCTCTTATCGCACAATTTCTACGAAAGTTCATATCGAACAATTTTTCAAAACAAAAATACTTTAGTTTTACTGTCAAAAGAAATAATTCCAAGAAAGGAAAAATGAAAATTCTATAATCCCATAAATGTGTGATATCAGCAACTAGCAGGCTAGAAATTTGAGCACAAAAGGCAAAGCAACAATGGACCACTTTAAAACATCCGATCAGACTTTCAACTACACATAAAAAATATATACGACCCGGACGCTCCTACAAAGGTAGCATCTCAATATTTTCCTCAAGAAAATATTAACAAAACAAAAAAAACTCATCCATGCGCAAGGTTATCTCTCTTTTAGACTAACTGCAACATGATGATCTCCAATACTAAACTACTTTAAAACAGCCTACTCCTACCTTATCTGCATCATGCCTATTTACGACTTATTTCGGTGAGAAACTAAGCCAGCAATGAGCTATTGATATGGGGAATACGTGGAAGTTCCTTGAACTCCACCCTAACTGTAACTTAAATACTACATCTAATTTAATGAAAATCTTCTCGCACATCTTTATTAGGTCCAATTTTCTAAGCCTTCTTATACTTTCTGTCCCAGTACCTACAGTTACCTAAGTCACAACAATACCCAAAAACTTTAATTTGGTAGTCCCTCCTGCACTCCTCACAACAAAATTAATTTGCGCAACTTAAAACAATAATTCCTTCTCCCTGACACAATTAAAAATCCCTGATCTCTGACAATACTATGTTGAATTACTCGGGTTTAAAAAAAACTTACGCGTTACTTACAGGTAAAAATTATATCTTTGTAATTTAAAACTTTTGGAATTGCCATAATGTTACTACAACATATTTAAATTACCTTAAATAAATCAACAACAAAAAAAGAAAGGAAAGTTCAGTGTATGTTAAAATCTAGCCGAATGGGGACATTTCAAATCTTAATTTTGGCTCTGCTTGGAAATACAGCACGTTTTGAATTCTTCAAAATACACCTGTCAACTATTATGTCGTCTTGTTCATTGTCATTGTCTCCTCCACACTCACACAGCTGACAACAAAGTTTATCAACCAGAGGCATACCAAACAGATTCACAGAAACCAACGTAATCACAAAAATGCAACTCATTATGCTCATGGCTACGTTACAAACAAGGCAATAGTGTGAAATTGATCAGCTCTCTACAAAACTAAAACTCTACATATACAAGCACTTTTTACTGACAGGGACTTGGCATCAACCTGTCTTTTATGAAAAAAAACTATTTTGGGAGCGTTACAGCGTTTTGAAACATTTAAACCAAAATCCTATCAGAGCATTCGTGCTGATAACGCGAAGAGGTCGTGTGTTCCGTCTAACGGCCACGCCACGCCGTCTTCTATTATGATGAAATAATAGAATCGAGCTCCGAGTGAAATCAGGTTTTTGTATTGGTCCGCTAGCTATATGACTTTCACTCGGGGGTGGGGTTAGTCTCAAATAGACCACTGTATCAGTGTATGATATTATATTATATTATTAAAATATAAAATACAAAGAGACAAATCCAGAAATAAAGTGCTTGGACACGATTTGAATTACGATGTCACTTGGTAATTATTTAATTAATATGAATGACAAATCTCATCCATCAAATCAGAATAATAGAAATAATACAATTCATATATAAATGTTGCAATAAATATAATTGCAAAGTATTCTTAAGAGTTAAAGGGCGACTTAATTCTTACTTAATTAGTTACAGTCTAATGGGGAAGGGAAGGGATAGGTTAATGGAAATGAAGTTAGTAATTATGGCCACTTAGCTCGCTGATATTTCGATCGAGGACTTGACTTGGAGCGGGATGCGACTGGGACGAGACTTGGAGAAACTTGACTTGGCGGGACTGGAAGCTGGACGGGACTTGGCGGGAACGAAGCTGGACGTGACTTGGAGAAACTTGACTTGGCGGGACTGGAAGCTGGACGGGAATTGGCGGGAACGAAGCTGGACGTGACTTGGACTAAACTGGATACAGTTCTTTATTATGTTGAATTAACAGACACTTTCCCAAATGACTGGAGCTGGAGTTGGCATCGAGTTGACTTTAAAATACGGAAGGTGTATTTCAGAACTTGCTCAACCTGTTATTCGAATTCTCCAAAGTCCAAATCTTGAAGTATATTGTATACTGGATATTTGAAGTTGAAGCACTGATGAGTTAGAGATGGATTAGAAGGAGAAAGGTTCCGGGTGGGGACGTTCCAGGTGGGGGTTTCCAAGTGAGAGGGTTCCAAGTGAGGGGGTTCCAAGAGAGGGGTTCAGCTAGGTGGGGGATCCAAGTGAGGATTTCAAGCAAGGGAGGGGGTTCTTATACCTCATTACATATTCACAATCTCGATTCTGAGATCTCCTCCTACAAAATATTCTTACACTAAACTTCACTATTTCATTATAATTACAGTAGGTGACTGGGCGGGCATAACACTTGATGGACACTCAAACAGTGTTCCTGGACAATTTATCCTAACATTCTGATTGGGCGAAAATAAAAATAAGGGGAAGGAGTAGAAAAGACAAAGGCTCATTTGACAGTTGGGTATATCCCTGCTCCTACTTCCTGCGATGACTTAACTCCTTTTCCAAGAAAACAAATGCTTTGTCTTCCAGCCCAAACTGGTATTCGCAGAGGCAGAAGGACAATTTATATGTTTGCTTATCATCAAAGATTGTCAACATTAACTTCCTCTCCCTGTGTTCTAATCCTGGGGTAAATAAATCTAAGTCTTAAGTTTTGGCAACACTGGTTGAATAGGGGCTTTGTCTACTATAGGTCATGTACCTTTTCTATGTGAACAGATTTAATCCTAAGTTTTTATTCATGTGAATGGACCTAAACTCCAATAACATAAGGGGCATTCTCATTATCTACAAACATCCTATTCTTGGAATATTTGGACAAGTGGAAATGACCATGTTTCATCCTACTATAGTTTGTTGACCTACAGTAGAGAGGATGATGAAAAAGGAGAGAGAGAGAGAGAGAGAGAGAGAGAGAAGGGGGTTACCTGGTTTAAAGGGGGATATCTCTACTTCGCTACACATGCATATTCACCTTTTTACATAATAGCAGTGAAGGGATGTTCCTTTGTCTACCTGAGGAACTGTATATTTTGTCCGCTTTCTTTGTTCGTCATGTTCATAGTGCCTTTAGTACAGAGTCAAAATGTCCTTCTGGCTCTCAACTTCTCAAGATGAAAATGAATGCAACCTTCTTTTTTATTTTTCTCCATTGATCAGGTGCGAATGAACTTTCAGGGGCTATACCATGTATGGCTGATACCTCTAAAAGACAGTCTTCAAAATCTAAATCGGTATACATGTAGTCAGGGAAAACAGGCCAGCCATTTAGCGTATCAGGTTTTTTGAAAACAGATTGAGAAACACTACACCGGGGTTGGTGCAGCACGGTTGGTGTCTTGGATAATTTGTAAGCTCTTGTATCTTGCGGCGCAAAGTGAAAGTTCAATACATTAGACCCTGGTATCACGATACAGATTTGCAGGTCTAAAATGCCATTGGCCTTTTCTTACTCGGGTTCAAAGACTGAAAGTAAGAGAAAGAATTGCGAGAATGGGATGTAAACATCTAGATGGTTATTTTAGTTACCGTACATACATGTGCAGGATGACTTCTGTATTCGTACAGAACTTAAACTTACTTGAGCTGAACTTTATTTTCCGCTTTAAAATGATAAAGACAAAATAACTGAACATTAAGGTATACAAATTGAACAACATACAAAGAAGTACATACTAATAATATAATGGCTGAAAAGTACCACAGATATACACATTGAAATAATTCATTACTTCTCATTTGTACATTTCTAAATGTGTTTTTATATCATATATTTATATAAGAATGATTGAAACAAACCAGGACTTTATATTATATAGGATAAAACTAAAACTGACTTTAGAACATCTTTAGCATTTATATATCATCTGTTCAGAACCAAAAGGGCATTAACTGTGTTAGATATAGGGGTATACACTTGTAGCTCCAAACTTACTCCAAATGGTGATATATCTCCCCTAAAGCCACGGCATTGTGAGTTATTATAAGGTTTGATAAGGTCTTGCAGACGGGACAAATGTTATTTTACTGCATTTTGTGAAAACAAATGTATCTATGGGTGAAGAGAGAGTAGAATATATTGTGTAGATGTTAGGCCTCGTGATATAAAGAATTCCATCATCACTGGTAACAAGCTAGGGAGCTGACCTTTGACCTACCCCTAACGTCTGCCCCAATTTGTAGTCAAATACCCATCCTTCTCATTGATATCATGCATTGTTGTTACCTCCATCTTCTTGAACCTGGGGTTGCCGTGCCAACAGCTGTTGCCATCGGCTGCAAGCTTGCATCCCACATCCCAATCATGTAATGGATGGACCGAGAGGCGGAAAAAAGACGGTTCTGTCAAGTTGATTTGGGCTTCAGCTCATGACAACCCCCTTGAGGTATCCTCCCGAGCCACTTTTCATCACCAGTGTTCCATCAAATATTCTATTTTTGCCCATTTTTTCTTCCATTTTTCACTTTTTATCTTTTCCCATGTATTCTGGCTGTTATAGATTTTTTTCATTCTGAAACCTGCCTTGAATAGAACTTAAGATTGCAGTTTTACATTTGAAAGTTCACATTCTTTGATATCAGTATTTGGCTTCTCTTCTTTTCAATTTTCGTACCTTACTAGACTTCAAATACATGTATTTAAAATTATTCTTGCAAATTTCTTGCAAGTTATTTTACCACTTTCCTAGAGTGTTTTTCATATAATCAACGAGTATCAAAGGTATGTTAAGTTGGAATTGATGGCTGCCATTTTATTCTAACATGTGCCAGAAATGTGTCTGCCAAATGGACTTTTCACCATTTCATTTTTGAAAAGTTACAAGTTCACTGGGTTATATTTTATGACTTGCAACCATTCCAGGAACTTTGTGCAGGATAAATGTATGATAATGGCACCAGCCGTTGGTCCCTCGGTCACAGGGATACAAGGGAACTGACCCCATATGGACTTGAACCATAAAGGGAATATAGGAGGGACCGTGGGGACACACTAGAGGGACGCACACCAGGTAGAGGGAGCGCGGTGGGGGAACATGTGCACCTTTCATTCCTTTTGAATTACGATACATCCAAATAAAACTTGACTGATTGCCATGACCTAACCGTCCATATTCTCCTCCAGGGAATAAGGAGGGGGGGGGGGGGCAGAAACTGTTGCAGTTGTGAATTTATAGCTCACATGCACTTTGGAGGAGGTTAGTACTTAATATTTTCATTTTGTTATATGGCTGCATAATTGTCTTGTTTTGAAGTGGCGATAGTATTATGAATAGCATGCGGTTTGTACTAAAGCGTATAGAGGTGTGCATTGAGCCTTGCTCAACACCTCAGCCAGTTTATGGTCACTGAATCCAGACAAAATAGATTTGAATATCATTAATATTGATAACAATCAACATTTTGGTGGGTGTTTATATTACATTTTTGCTACAGTGATAGTTCAGGGTTATTTTGGTTCTTTTGTAGTGAGCTGGAGTCCACATATAACTCTATTGAAGAGCAGGCCTACTCCATTGTAGTTAAGCTCTCATTGGCATAAGAAGTATCGACTCATTATAATAATTTTGTTATATTATATTTATGTATAATTTTTTTATTGTTTGGTTATGAAACACAAGTCTTCGGCTGCCCACAAAAGGCTGTTACTGCAATTGACAACACATAGCTGTAACGGTCTCCTTACAGGCAGCCTGTGATATTCAACTTATCGATTATATCAAGCTATTAGTCGTAATATCTAAATTAAAAAGATTGATGAATAAATAAGTGTTTGTCTGGGTTCAATTTGACAAAAAAGCCATGTATAGAAGTGAATAATGTGCATTAAAGACTATAAATGTCATGACTGTATACTTCTCTGACTCCTTTTCTTCGGACTTTGGGCTGCTATATGTTTGACATGCGTTTCCTTCGCCCTGGGAGCTTAGCATTTAAACAAAATATGACAATAAACTTTGGCTGTGAATGAATGATGGATGGATTGCCTATTGAACAGCTATTCAAGGCTCATTGATAAGAGAACAAACCCCAGTTAGTTTCCTATCAATCTCATTGCCATCGGTGGCTAATGACCGCTCTGGTGCCAGTTAGGCGGGCAGGCTTGGTTAGATGGGGGGGGGGGGGGGGGGGGGGGTAGTGGTTACATGTAGACAGCAATGGTACATGTAGGGGAGGGGTAGGCAATACATTTTAGTGGTAGGAGAGGGGAGAGGTAAGCAAACCATGTAGTGGATACCTTGATAGCGGATGTACAATTCAAGAAAAAAAGAAATTTTAGTATTACTACATGTATGTGCACAACATATCAGTCTGTACGTCATCTAAATTGCTATTTTTAGAAGTGGAAATGTTACTTTCGAAATTGAAATAATATCTTAGATATTCTACCAAAAATTGTTTACATGTCCTTCTGCTAAACATACACCAATATACTGAATTGTGATGCACAAGCACAAGGTGTGTTTAATGTACCGTAACTTAAGAGAAACCAATCAAAGATGGTTTTATCTGAAATTACAAAAGCCTTGAACTTCTTTGGATTTGAGATGAGGAAATAAAAAAGAAGAAAGACTATTCCATAAAACTTTTGTTATCAAGATTAGGTTATAATAACTGCAGCTTTACAAGCTTCTAAAAGATGCAAGCAAAATTTGTTTTAGAATATGTTGTTATTTGTAATGAGTTTATGAAAGGAGGCCTTGGACTTCTGACCATTTTGAAAATTGATAAAGAAAAAATATAAATGCCAAATAAAGGATTGCATACAAATCTTTTCAAAAATGTTCATTACAAATTCTTTGCCATGATTGCCAATGCCATGACACACCCATTTGGCTGTATTTAGGCCTTGGTAGATATGTTTCAGTAATCTTGAGAAAAAATTTGAATTATATCTTTTGAAAAATAAAGTATTCCATATTTTCATGATCATATTGGCTTTGGTTAATGTTTTTTTGAGTGGGAGGAATGCGGTTATTCGTAGGTTTCATGCATGAGTTCATGTGCATTCTATAACAATGGTTGCTCGCTAAAATCCCTATGCATCATTTTATAGATAGGTGAGGGTCTTGTATGCACAGGTTTTTAGTGTGGTTTTATACTGGATCCCCTTCGATGATCAGTCTTTCTCTAAATCTTTCATGGAAACATTGTTCCTTTGTGATGCTAATGAGACGCTGGCTGTTATGTTGTTTGCCATCTAACCTCAGTAAGGAAGTGTTAATCTTTATGTAAAGAAAGCAAATAGTCTTATTGATTCAGACTCCATTTTAGTGGCTAGATGTAGATCAGTAATGATGACATCATGCTAACTGTACATGTATGGATATTAAATTATGAAATAAATTGACAAAATGGGCTGTTTTGTCTTTGGTTTAGTGAGATAGACTGTTAGTAGACGTGCATTGCCGGGAAAACAAGAGACTTGATTGTGCAATAAATATTCATGAATTTTGAAAATGGATCAGATTTTCGAAGTTCAGGTGCAATACAATTGAATTGCAAATGACGCAACTTACATATTTTCTGATATAAAAGTTTCCTGCCACAGAAATAGCTGTAGAGTGTAGTTTAGAATTCAAAATAGTTGTTTTAAGCAAGTCCGGAACCCCCAATTTTTACAAACTTTACATAGGGCCCATGCATACAGACTGTAAAACACTCAATGCGCACCCCCTTCCCCAGAAAGTTATTGTTCTAGTCTCAAGACTATCTACAAATACAATATATGGTATCATTGAATTCCACATTACTGAATAATGTAGGCGTACAGGATTGTGTTATCTTTCTCAAAGCACCTCCTTCTCATCCTTTGTCATAGCCCAGTCTCCTCTTGTAGAGTCTGTACAGAGTAAATACTCATTAGCATACAGGTCACTAAACAGTCAACAAAGTTTGGTGGCACAGAAAAGAGAGAGACATGAAGAAGAAGTTTGTGGAAGTAATGAAAGAAGGAGAGTGTGCAGAGGTGTTCAGTTCTGCCCAAGAAGTAAATTGAATTTGAGTCTGCGAAGTATAAGAGATAATAAATTGTTTTAAAGTCTTGGAAAGTAATACTTTCAAGTTTTGTAGAGATGTTCTTAAATTATCAAGCTATTCCGTTATCAGTGAAGTCCACCCCAGTCTGGAAATGATGGATAACAATTTTGAAACCTATTATTTTAATCTATCTAATTTTAATCAAACTTTAATTTACCCGTTTCTCTAATATTTCTACTGTTAATCAAACCAACTTAATGCCAGATTGGTCTTCCCCTTTAACTTATCATACAGGCTAACAAACTGGATACCCTATCACATTATGATATTTAGTTTGAAAATTGTTCTTTTAAGAAAAGTTTAATTCTTTCGCAGCATTCACAGGCCATCAATTCCTCTTTCCCAAACTTAAATTCTTTACAGCATTTGCAGGCCATCAATTTCACATGCCAACATTTAAATAATGAAGTGCGTTATGTTACATAAATCTTGATGCATATGCACTGAGCTCAGGCAGGTGCCCAAGTAATCACCAATTTTAGCTATTCATCAAACGACACTGAATGTGAAATAAACGCGATGATCATGAATAATTCCTGACTCCGAAGGCAGTTTTGATCCCTTTTTTGTGAGGCGAGAAGGCTAACTAGCAAAGGCTCTGGAAATCGCATATAAATGTATCGATTGTGACTGACACCAGGTAACTGGCAGAAATGAGATGGAAAAAGCGAGGCATGCAAAATGCTCATCCTTTATGCATGGGCCTTTCGTTGCATATTGTATGAGGATTGCGGTGAAATGGGTACATGAAAGAAAAGTCATATACTCTCTTTCAAGTATGAAGGCACGCTCTGGGAAGGCAGCATGGTCTGTATGAAAACGTTTGACTGGTATGGATGGGGATATTTTTGTTTGCAATTACTTGTGGTCTTAAACTTCGGAAAAGAAAGAGGAACTGTTCAAAATGATTACTCGGCTTTCGATTTGAGACATTGTGATAGCAAAGGATTTCAAAAAGTCAAGTTATGCGCAAATCCCCCATTCAAATCGAAGGACTTTTCTCTATGTTCAAATGTAATGATTCTCTTTCACATGATAACTTCCTTCTTGTGCAAATTCTACAATTAAAAAAAAAAAGGTATGACAACGATAAAATGGATTTCAATATGAAGAGCTCATCGTTTCCTGCTTAGCCTTTATAGGCCTGTTCAAATATGACTTGGTAAAGGGCTGCAAATTAGCTGCCATGTTTTTACATTTTTAATTTTTTGTTAATGAATGGCAACAAATCACAACAAAAGAGCTGTGCTTATTCATTGAGCTCTGTGTTATCAGATTACAGAAATGTGACACATATTACGGTTTACATCATCATAAAAAATTGCTGCAGTTTTGCTGCGTGATAACTGAAGTTCTGAACGAGGCCTTAGAGTTGACTGTCGAGGGGTTAATATAAGCAGGTAAAGCTCAGGTGTCTTGTGCATAGAGAGAGAGAAAGAAGCATCCACCTCGAGCTCGAGGGAGAGTGGGACTGTTTGCCTTTTATACGGATGACCTGTCTTCTTCTCCATCATTCAAGGGACCCTCTGAAAATATTCATGATCATCTTTGTGAATCTTTGATGTGTGCCATGTCACTTTATCTGCTTGCAGCCCAAGAGAGAGAGAGAGAGTCTTGGAAATCCCACCTAGCTCTCTGCCGAAAGACGGTGCATACATGGAGGCTGCTGCTGGAGAGGGCAAATGCGGTACAATGACATATTGAGAAATGCGTATTAAAATGGAGTGCTCTTATATTGGAAGAGATGCCAAGAGAGGTGAATCTGTTTCATCTTGAAATGTGAATTTATAGGGACAAAAATTCAGAGAATAATCAAAGGCAGCTACCTGTATATTTTGCAACTGCTTACCGGTAGTCCTTTATGGATGCTTTTGTTTTTCAATTGCCTAGTTGATCATGGTAGATGAGGGTTGTAATGTGTTTTACTGTTCTTGTTTTAGACATATTAGTGCTTCCAATGATGCACCGGCCGGCAGTCTGTTTTGGAATTTTGGTTTGTTATCTCATCTGGAATATTAGAAAAACAAATAACATGCTTGTCTTCAAGTAACTAGGGACCTATGTCTTTAAGTCCATCTGATGGATTAGGTAATCATCAAGGATTATTGGTGTACTGAAGGTGATGAGCACACCATGGGACCTGGGTACTAACCTGGGATCTCTGGTTCCAAGACCAGTGCTCATTAGTCCTGGGCTACCTTATTCCACATGATACCAGAGTTATAATCAAACTGTTTACACCTTGGTGAGTTTATGGTGATGAAATTTGTCATGACATGTTATGAGCTTCCTAAATGCGATTGATACAGCCAAACCTATCCGTATTACAGACCTCCCCACTCATACCCAAAGACAGCTTATTATGGCCCTTTTGAGCATTCTTTTCAGATCCCAACGCACAAAAGAGGACTTTGCACAATACTTAACAATACTCAACAATAGCGAGATAAGAGAAAGCTACTGGTGTGTAGGACGAACATACAATGTATCTCTTTTATCCCTTTTGGCCTTGTGTTCTTTAAAAACAGTACATCACTTCAAAACAAGTGTTAGATGCTCGAGCTCTTCCATATTTTCCCAGGACCCTTTTAGATATCTGGTGGGCAAGACTAATTAATAGGATTTATATTTCTCGGACATTTCTCGGATATTCATTCAAGGGAAAGTTGATGACCTCATGCTCCAAAAGAACGATTTAAGAAGTTGATACAGTCACAGGATAAAAGAAAGGAAGGGGACAATGGCCTAGGGAGGGGTCACCTTCGGTCAGCGAGCCGTGGTGGTCTGTTGACGTCCGTCCAGCTTTGTACTGGGCCAGGACCAGAAGAAAGGATGGAGTGGGCTAGACCAGAAGAATGAGATTAAACGATAACATCGACCACAGTGTATTGATCACAATTTCATCAGGGATAATTCTCCTCCCAGTGCTCACTGAAATCTTTAGATCATTTTCCAAATCAGATTTAAGGGCAATAATGGTACAACCAAAATCTTGGATGTTGGTTCACTTTTTAGCCCATCTCAAATCATATTAATTTTAAATATGCAAAGGTCAGTCTTTAATCATGAAAGAGAGGTGAAGAATTAATGGGGATAATAAGAATTAGAGATGACCAGATATTATTTAGGCCTATTAGTTCAAACCACACATAATTAGGTGGAATAAAGATTTGAATAAAATCTGATCATATCTTTCATGTGATTGATTGTTGAAAACATTGTTTAATTGTTCAAATTGAAAGTTATAGTGAGGATGGTTGTAAACCAATTCAGCCAAGGAAATTTTAAGATAATTTTCCTATGAGCAAATATCATAAAAGGCCATTGGTCATTGAGAAACAATACTGACACAAACACATCATCCTGAGACAAAGCCTGTGATAATCTTAGCATGAGCACTTATCAGTGTTGACCTAATAAAGGTGTAATTTCAAGCTGTCAACAGTCTCATTAGACTGATCTCTATCTTACTCCAGTAACCCAACACAGTAGTCAGGTTCACACGGTGACGACGGTCCGTTAACTGGAAGTTTAGGTCATGGTTTTAAACTTATAAGTTATCTGTAGTTGGTGACTGTGCGGATGCGCTTGTGGTTATGAAACATGAAGTTAACTTGAAGTTACAAACCACAAGAGATCTAAGGTTGGCGCGATAACTACGAGTATCCGGGAGTCCTCACCTAAAGTTATGTGCTTTAAAGTCACAAACTTTGAGGTTACTCCGCCTTGTAGTTTAAAATGAATGCTTTCCGTAGCTTGTAATTAACTTTTAATATTCTTAGTTTTGGTCTTGTGTGAACCCTGGTCATTTTTAGTGGATCATTGTTTATAACTTCAAGGTTCCAAAAACTTAAAAGTTTGATACTAAAACGAATTTGTGTGAACATAGCTTGTGTCTCCATCACATACCAGACACACTATCTTGGTATAGGTCACCCAGTTCAACCAAAAATAGCTTGACTGACCCCCACTGTAACTTTGGTCCGCTTCCAACTGATTCATTATCGATTCCCTTTATTTCAAGACCAGAATAAAGAACAAAAAATATTATGAAATATTGTAACCACACACACAAAAATTAATACTACAGGTACTTCAAGTTTGGTATGAAAAAGAAACCTGGCATTGCTTGTATGGTTTACAGAATGACTAGGGAATCTCTCTTGTTGTTTTACTGGCAAACTCATATCTCCTGAAAATGAGGGGGAGGGGGGGGGGGGGGGGCAAATATATCAGACAAGTCCTACTTTCATGAAATTGATTGCCTAGTACGTGATATTGCATGAATTAGCATAACTTATTTGTTAGGAGAGTGAAATTAAATACTCCTTCTTAAAACATTTTTGACTATATTTTTATCTTAACATTTATTTGGAAAGATGACTGCCTTGTTTTTGTTTTGCTTTTGATTGTTTGCTTTCTTGGAGATGCACATCTGAACAAATATTTCTTACCTTTTGTTTGTTTGCTTTTGATAAGCCAATTGCTACTTGGATGAGTTGATCAGATTAAGATATCTTTAGGGATTAAGAGCAATTAGTCAAAAACATTTTAAGGTAACATTAATGCCTTGCTCAAACTAGACCGATGCCTAGTAACCTTTATACACTGTCTGGTATTAAAGGTAGGCGTTACTACTGCAGCTAGAAGGGATTAGACCACACAGCGAGCCATCGAGGTCACTGTGACAGGTGGCTATCTCATTAACTCAGCTCTCATTTAACATAAGAAAAAGAGGATCATGGGGGACCAACAGGCACCGATTTGGGAAGTTTTCTATATAGAGGGAGCAAGTAGCTACAAGTAGGACAGTGTGCCTTTAAAGCATTGTAGGAATGTTTTGAATTGTCAAGATATGGCAAAGGAAATTATACACATGTATTTGTTTTTGTAAGATTCCTTCTCTTGTGTTTCAGTTTGATGTAAAAAGATATTAATTACCAAAAAGATTGGCTTTTATGAAATGATGTGATTTTGCATTAGAGCTGAGGTCCAGCTTGACTACATGTTTGAAAAAAATTCAAAGCAGAACAATCGGTAGATGATTATCATCCGTAGTGCCAATGCAGGAATTAGAGAAAATCTTTGTTCTCTATCAGATATTCCATAGACTTTCTCAGACTTGTAATTTTTGCAGGTAAACCTAATCATCATTTACCACAAGTTTTCATCTAATGAATAAGAAAAGGGATGTATTGGTCCAAATAAAGATGATTTCATTATAATTGAGTAGAAAAATTGGATGAATTACTGTTGAGTTAAAACTGATTGATGTCTATAAAATGTTTGCCTTCTTAATAAGACTCTATTTATCCCTAATTTTTAATTCATAATTTGTGAGAAGGTGACTCCCAAGTTTGAGTTCACTGTACCACTACCACTACCACTACCAGGGCCCTATGGCTCTCATATTTTGAATGCTCCCTGCATAATTCATGAGAGGAGGTTCTTTGTTGATGAGACCAGGAATAGTGAACGGAGAAGTTAGGCAGCGGGCGACAAAGATCTTGTTACATAGCCGTTTGAAGATGGCTTGGGTCTCCGGCACAAGGAGGATAAAAACGCTTTGTCTTTGGCCGAAAAATTGTAAGATGGAGAAGAAGAAGAAGAAAAAAAATAGTGGAAACGCAAAGAAGTATATGATCCATTAGGATTGGGAATATTTGTTTTATTTCATCTGTTTTAGCAAAGACATATCATGGAATGTTTTATTTCAAAATTCAAATAGTAGGACTTGCTTCTGTGTTTGGTTTAGCATGGTACAAAATTGCTATGATTTGTTGAAATATTTCATGTAGACTTGCATGAACTTATTCATTGCCTTGCCTAGAAAGCAAATTTACACTTGAATCTTCTATGCTTTAAATTCTGAATTTTGAACATAAAAGACCTTGAATAAAATGGTAAAAATCAGCCCTCTCATACGTAGCTGCAGGCTGCAGACAAGCATTCAAGCATTGTGGCTCTGACCCAAATTCTCTCTTCACAAAATCCTAGCAAAAAAGGTGCGTTCTGCCTTAATTTTTGTGAAGAGAAGGAATATTATGCTGGTGGTCCCACCTCGGTTGGTCGTTTGAAAACCCTGACAAAGAAATAATATTCAGGTGGTATTCAGCTGGGGACGGAGAGGGTAATGGTTGGATCACTCTATCCAAACTCAGCTTGTGATATTTCAGGGTCTAAGTCAACATTTACCCTCATCACCAGCAAGCGCTCAGTCCGTAGAACCTGACAGACATGTTCTGGATGTGATTCTGGCGCGTAGCTTAGCCTGCCTGCCTGCCTGCCTGCCTGATGGAGGAACAACAGTATTAAACCAAATAGAGATGACACTGCGTGGGTTTTTTATCGCAGTAAATACTGATCTTCATATTTAGTGGCACAGTCGTTAAGGAATGGAATGAGGCCCCGGGTTAGGGCTAGGTACTCCGGCTTTTGTTATTTTGAGATCGATGATGGTTGATGAAGATGAGGAGGATGAGGATGATGATGATGGTGGTGGTGGGTTTTTGTACCATTGATAATGGTTAATGTATATGTGTGGTTTTGAATCTTGCGATATCAGTTGACAGTTGACGGATAAAGACGACAGTGATGATGGTGATGATGATTAATTTAAATCAAATGTATCGATGAGAATAGTGATATGGTTATCATGGTTCTGATGATGTCATATGCACGATTCAGTAGGTTCCTCCCAACACCTTTAGCCCACAACCCCCTTAGCTTGAAGATATCAACCTTCCATGCAAGGTAGCCAAACAGATCCATTGTCCCCCCTTTCATATCGTCAAGGCTCTCTCGATCTCACTCTGTAGACATTACATTAATTATTACCCAGTCAACACTGGACGATTACCCCGTATACCCTGACTGGACATTGGTCTATCTTCTCTGGGATGGAGTTTGGTAGGAAATGACCTCAATCCTCTATTTACTCGGCAAACATGGCTGGAGAATAGAAGGGCTTGTTCCCATTGATAGAAAGATTCTCATATGGGCACACACATATGTTTGTTGTAGAAATGATCGGTTGTGTGCTTAGGACATGGCTGTAGAATAAGAAGGCACATTCCCATAGAGGGAAAGAGTCTTGGGTAATGCAGTAAACTGCATGTAAGTTCTGGAAACATTCAGTCATGTACATGAGCATATGAAATTATGATAGGACATGTTACCATCAGGAGGTACATGTGAAGTAGCTGTAGAACAGAAAGGAACATGCTCATACACGTGAAAAGACTCTGGTTTGAGGCAGTGTTCTGAGATTTTAAAATGTGATTGGTCTAAAACAGTTGCATACATGCAACATGGCTGAAAAATAGAAAGGCATGATCCCTTAGACGGAAAGTACCTGGTTTGATGCAGTATTCTAAGTTCTTTAGATGTCTAAATGTGTAGTCGTGTGCATGAAGGCTGATATAAATGTCTTCCACCTCACTGAATTGATACTTGCATCTGCAACTGATTCCTTTCATGCTTGTCTTCATCTATATGTCTCTCTGGAACGATCTTTCTAAGGAAGTTAGATGTTGAATGATTTTCAGCCAATTCAAGGAATAGAGGAATGAATTAAGTGTTTCACACTAGAAGTTGCAGTAGAGAACACTAGCCACCCTTCATGTCAAGGAAGATAGATGTTGAAAAGATTTTCAGGCATATCAAGAACTAAAGAAGTGAATGTACAATGATGGTTAGTTGGGCACCGTAATGCAAGTATTCTAGAATAGAAGTTGGAATAGTGAACATAGGCCATTCTTAATATTAATATTTCTTTTATAAAAGTGAGTGAAAAATATAAGATTACATGTTTATTATAAAGATATGCATAGATCACGCTGGTTTTGCTTAGGAGAGATGGTTCTTCTTTTGCTAGTTGAAAAGGTCAGATAATTTATCTTCTAGCTGGGACATATTGGATGGCAATTTTATAGCAGTTATCCTGGAAATGTCCATTAGGCGGTTAACAGTCTTGCATATACTGTTATCATGCATGTATTGTATGAGTGAGGCAAGACATCCACATAGTCCCAGGCATAGGCTTTCAAGTAGGCCCCTATGCATCCATCTAATCTATTCATTTCATTTAGATGCATTACGATGCCCGAATGGCTCGCATCGGGCATTCATTATTTGATCTTTAGAAGGCTCTTTTTGGATGTTGAGCCGAAGAGACTGGCTAGAATGATGGTCGTGGATTGTAGAGGTAATTTAGAGTTTCAGACGAATTTCAAAATTTGCATTTTTTCCCCAATTTAGATCCTGTGGAGTCTCATTTGACGGAGGAAATGGATTTGTTAAGCAGTGAATGTGAATAAGATTTTCTGGATAATGCATGATATGATTGCAAGCATTGTGCATCCAACATAAATGGGCATGAGTACCTTAGCTTTTTAGTGCATCTTTGATGGAGGCATTTTAGCAAGAAGATCTCACAGTTTTGGAGACTTTTCTAAAGATGATTGATAGGGGAAATCTCAACTATTTCAAGAGTAAATCAGTTATTAAATTAAGGAAGCAGATTAATTATTCAGATATTTGAACATTCCATTAATTTATTATGCAATAAGTCATATGGTAGACTAAATGATATGAAACAGTAGGAAACTAATAGTGTTAAGATAAAACTTCTTATATCTGTAAGAGGGGTGGGGGCTGAAATAACCTGTCTAATTATTTGTGACTGTTAGTAAGATTCTTGAACAATGGTGTACATGTAGAAGTTCAAGGTTAGGTTAATCAAGCATCACCATTGGTTTGTGAAACCAGTGTCTTTTGTCAGTAGAAACCCACACTCGGACCCCAGCCCAACTCACAAAGTGGTTCTGTAAACAACCAGCTTTGTGCTGTTCTGTGATGTATAAACACTCGTCAATGAACTTCTCAAAAGCTGCCAACTGCCACTGCATAATGTATGTTTGGATGTGTACAATGCCTCTTTTTCTATCTCTCTTCTTTCCTCTCCCACCCTCCTTCCTTCTATTTCTCTCCCTCCTCCCTCACTCCCTCTCCTTTTCTTGGCCTGGCTTCTTTGTATTATGATTTTCAAATGTTTGAATTGTGTAGAAGTGGTGCATTTCCGTCCTGTTGTTGAACTATGACCATTAAAGGAATATATCAACCCAAGTAATGTCAAAGATACCTCTTGATTACAAAGAGATGGCCAGTTAACTGAAGTTATAAATTTGTATTGCGTTAGATTTAAATGTCAACCTTTTTGGCATAATTCAATATGATATTAAACTCATAAAGGAACTCCATGCAATATGTAGATTACATCGTGATCTACCTTTGTGTCAGAACTTCTGTGAGCTCATGCAGTTAACTTTGAAGGGGGAATGAAACAGTTCCAGTATAAAAGGAGTTGATGAATAACTTGAATTACTGTCAGTATCCCTCTTTCCATTATTTACATGAGATGTACACGAATGGTCTTGTCCCTAGATTGAGACCTAGTTAATCGGTTCTGATGGAGACCCCTCCCCACTCAAACATCCTCCAGTGCCAGGACAATCACATTGTGCAAATTTACTTCAACAAAAAGTTTAACAAGTTTGTTAGGGTGGCATAGTCAGATTGTAAAGCTTTGAAGGACATGAATGATACGGAAGGATATGAAAATGCACTCAACCAAGAATTAAAATAATTGATAGTAAACTTGTGCTCATTTCTACTTGAGAGGACATGCTGGTGGAATCCTTGCCCCCTGTAGTCAAATGATGCACCAATATGTACAATTCTTTCAGGAGGGGAGGGTCGTGTGAACCCCCTGTCCCCGAAAAGTTCTCCGTTTTGTACATTCTGTTGGAGAGGAGTTGGGGGCCCCCATGCCCCTTGGAGTTAAAAATGTGCTCCTTTTTAAAGCCTGTATTTTACTTGACAGGAGGATAAAGGAACCCCCTAGCACCCCTCATCCTCCATCTTGTTCCCCGGTGACACCCTTCTCATTCATATGAAGGTGGCAGAGATCTAAGGGGGAGGGTGTTTGCCGAACGTGGTAGACAGAGCCATACACCGGGGGTGTGAAACGATGGTATTCATAAAGTTAGAAAATTCAGTTCATGGGGTTACCAAGTAAACAAAGGGTGTATGATTTAAAGAAATGCTAGAGGGAGAGGAAGTGATTCAGTTTGATTAAGGTAATAGCTGGACATTGTATTTCAGACAAGAATATTGGAATCAGACTGACATGTTTGAAGTGGTCATACATTGATGTCAAGTTTTGTTACAGAAATAGGGAGTTTTGATATTGTGTTCTTGACAAAATGTTTGGCATTCTTAACTCCAGTGCCTACACTATGAATCATAACTGTGTGTCTTAACGCAGCTGTGATAATATAATATATATGCACAATATCAGGGATTGGCTTGTTTACTTTAAAAAGTTTATTTGCAATGAAAATAATCTGGACGTTACAAACATGGAATTTCAGTCTCCCTGAAATCTTGAAGCCTTCGTTATGCTTATGATTGAATACCTGATTCTCATAAGCATAACGAAGGCTTCAAGATTTAAAAGATTTAAGATTTTCATCTTAATGAAATCTTATCCCAATGAAATCTTATCCCAGTGAAAACTTATCCTGTGTTTATATGTAATTTGTCAGAAAAGTAAGACATATTAAAGGAAAATATTTCAAAGACATCCAGATTAAAACTAGAGTTACAATATAACCATAATCATTGAATTTTAAAATCCACAAAGGCATTGTATAACAGTAGATCATTTAATGTTCTTTTAGCTCTCAGCTGACAATATACATGCACTGTTACAAGCGGCAAGAGGGGTCCTTATTCATTGATCCACACCATTAATTTTTAGAAAATAGAGTCAGCTTCTTTGGTGATAAATGGTTTTCATTAATTATTTGCACCGTATTTACTATTTATATGTTGTTCCTATTCCTGATTTTCCAACCTGGGGTGAGCTATCCTCAAGAAGACTGTCAGCTATGTAATGCCAATGACAGCAATAGCCTTCCTGCTGGCAGCTCATGACATCTTCATCTGTAGTTGTCCTTAGATCCACCTGCAATCTGGTTATCTAACTATTGATCATGCCTCATTACTCTCTACCCAAACACACTAGATGTGTGGCCTTCACCTTACATATCCCCCTTCTCCTGGACACTACACTGACCTTTCACCCTGACCTTTTACCCTGGTTATAGTGTAGCTAGTCTCAGATTCCAGATACAGATCTGTCAAATAAAATGATCTGTATAAATAAATTGGCAAAACTGAACAGAAAAGCCTATTTCAAATCCAGAAACTTTTGTAATATGAAAATTTAGGAATTGTTGTTTTCATGGTAAGAAACTTTTATGCTTTCAATTTACAAACAAACAAATTAGCACAAAACTTTGCACAATTCTTGCACGGCCAGAGCAAGTTGACAAGTGGGTTTGTAGCAGCACCTTGCATATGACCCCCATCCAAAGGAGGGGACAAAGCGCTACTATGGAAAGGTTGG
Organism: Strongylocentrotus droebachiensis; assembly: GCA_035222895.1. NCBI lineage: Eukaryota > Metazoa > Echinodermata > Echinoidea > Camarodonta > Strongylocentrotidae > Strongylocentrotus > Strongylocentrotus droebachiensis. The sequence continues at coordinate 21,373 of JAVYIG010010633.1, read as the reverse complement.
GGCGGATGTCAGTGGAGCTGGGACATCTTCAGATTGTAATCTTTGATCAGAATCTCTCTCTCTCTCAAAACACATCTATTAGCTAATTGAGACATATGGCTTGATCCTTGCACAAACAGCCAATGTGTGTGGCCTTCAGCGTATTATTAGGACGGCATCATCCAGGACAGAGAGGAGGTCAGGAAAGACAAATCTAGTATGATATCCAAACAAAACTTGTTTCACTGCTGATGAAAGCCAGGGATGCCATCCCTCATTGATTCCAAAGATCATAGCATCGGACGTTGCTATGCGAAAGAAATGATGAGAGGCCAATGTTTGCGGTTTGGAAATACAGTTTCTCTTACCGGTATTGCATAGCTGTTATGATAAATTGTGTAAGGATTAGCATGTGATTGGAGGGTTTCTGATTATTTATACAAGTTTTATTACTATACAATGAACTGAAAACCTATGTAATGGGGTATAAAGTTAATATAAAAGGTTCTTTTATTGTACACTTGTTAGAAGTTGTTGATAATTGGGAAGTTAGTATGATGACAAGTTTTGTTACCATATCATGGCTTTACAACCAACAATAAAATTCCCCTTCTCAATATATTGGTTTAGAAAATTGCTCAATCTTAGGGCAGTCATGTTTCCATCCAACCGACTCTGGGAATTTAACTCTCTTCTTTGATATTTTGCATATTTTCGTCGTAAAGAATTTTTTGTTTGGCTCATAAATGGCTTAAATGTTACCCTAGTTACGCATAAAATTTGTCATCAAAGTAGTTTTAGATGCATGATTACCCTAGTGTTGGGTATTTTCTTTTTCACAGTATATTATTTTCCTGTCCTGTAGCATACATCGCTCAATTTTGCCCCCCCCCCATTGTTAGTCATGATTTAGGATCGCAAGTCAGCTGGAATGTAACGGGTTAAGAGAGTAATCTGATAAAGCGTCATGATGATTGTAGGGCTGGTGCCAGGGAGCCCATCGTCTTGACAGTAATGTGGGTTGTGATGCTGTACAGATACCCCTTGGATACCCCTCCTGTTGACTTTAAGACTGATCTTGATGTCGTTGTCAAGTGGCTATGCTGATGGGTAAACTAGGAGATTGCAAGGACGATGGGACCACTTTCACATGAGAGGAAGACTCGTAGAAAGAAACATAGAAAGAAACAGAAAGAAACGTCCCGAAATATGAAGATACATAGAAAGAAACATAGAAAGAAACATAGGAAGAAACGTCCCGAAAAATGAAGAAACAAAGAAGGAAACGTTCCGAAAAATGTCTTTCTGTGGGCAAATTAGCATGAGGCTTGTATTTTGAGTCTTTTATGGTAATTTCTAAGAAGATAATACTTTGTGCCTCTCAGAGATGGGTCGTGATCATTGGAATTGTTGAGTGAGTGAAGGAATGAGCGAGAGAGAGAAAGAGAGAGAGACAGAGAGAGAGACAGAGACAGATAGAGAAACAGAGATAGTAAGAAAGATTAACAAAAATAGAATAAATGCTTGCCCTTTTATGGAGGTTAAACCTTACAAGTTTGATTAATCAAGAAAAAATACTTGGCTTTCCCCTGATTGATGTTGTTTTAAATAACACACTCATAATCCATCTCAAATTGAGCCGCCCTACTTATTTTGGTACTTGCCTTATATTTGAGTTGGACTTCTGGGGCAAAGCTCAGTGGGGTATAGCAGAAGGGCTAGTTTGTTATTTTATGCTGTCTGACATATAGCCATTTAATGCAACAGTGTTTATAATAAAAACATCTCAATCAATTCATAGACTTTAAAGGTGAAATTCTTCTTACTTTATGAACTTGAATGGTTGCTGCTTTACTTTCTTTTTTAAGTAGCAGGAACCTGCATAATGTGTGTTTTCATTTATTTTGCTTGGAAAAGGTGCCATATGAATTTATTATTATTAACGTAACTTGATTTCATTATATTTTTTTTTGTCTTAAAAGTTTGAGATGACCATCTCAGAACATGGACAATTTAGAAATGATGCCTTTCCGCATTATTACATATTGCTACCTTCTACAAGTTGATTTCAATCCCAAAGTAGAGCTTAGAATAAGTGATTTTATGTGTTCATTTGGAAGATAATTTACATGATTCTCTTGTTTTCTTTCTCTTTCTTTGTCACATGTACCACATCCCATCTGATGCATCTGATCTCCTTTTCATGTTGCCCATTCAGGTAAGAGAAATATGAAATATATCATTTCTGTAAATAACTCGGTATGACCAATGTAAGTTTTGTGATATATCAATAGAGTGGTGAAGTGTGACGTCATCAAATATCTATTTTTAGAATTTCTAATTTTTTTCTTCATATTCGGAAAGAACATGAAAAATAATGTCCAAATGTCAAAAACCAATTGAATATGTAAAGTATTGGCTGAGATATGACCATCTGAATGAATATATGTCCTATGGGAACTCAGTGTTATATGCTCTGGCTCTTAACCATTAGGAGCCAGAGCATATAACACTGAATTCCTATGGGGAGTATATTTATTCAGATGGTCATATCTCAGCAAATACCTAACATAATCAATTGGTTTTCGACATTTGGACATTATTTTTGATGTTTTTTTGGAAAATGAAGAAAAAATTGAGAAATTCTAAAAATAGATTTTTATGACGTCACAGCTTCGGCACTCTATGTTCTTCCCCCCCCCCCCAATCTTGGGTCGATGCCATCCTATTAGAAAAGACGACCTTTCTAAAATTTAAAAAATCATACAAATCTTAGATTATACTGAATGCTGAGAGGCAAAAGGGTGCAAGTCATAACTTTTATATCAAATGATTCATGGCCCTCCTGACTCTCAGCTGATGATACCACGTATTTTGTGCATTGATGCCCCCTCCTCTGATTAAATGGTATCAACATGTTATGGCTTGTTTACCATCTTGTTCAGTCCTTACTCCTCCCCCATTTCTCCAACAAGTGGTTTCTTTAATCCTACTCTTCTATAGCAAGGGCACCACACAATGCTCATTTCAGACAAAGGTAATTGTCTCTTGATAAACCTTGTCTTCAAAACAATTACAGAGGTCCTTATGTTTTCTGTGTAGTCCCTTCTTTTATATTGAATTTGTAAGCATATTGATGGGCTTCTCAGTGAGCTGCTCACTAAAGGGCAAGGTGGGGTTATAGGAGCTTGTGGTGTCTTTATTGTTTAATTTCTTCCTAAGACTTCAGAATCTGCGACCCTAAACTTGGCTTTGAAAATTAAGGTTAATTGATAGCAACCTCAGACTATTAAATTAAATGACAATGAAACGACCATGCACTGGTTTGAATAGTTTTATATCAGAGATTTCCTAAGAAGAAGCATTTTGAATGGAGCTCATATTATTTCTATGAGTTGAATTGAAGAGTGACATGACCTGTGAAAGAAAAATGGCTGCTTTTTATACTTAATGGACTGTTTTCCAGGTACAGATTAAAAGTTAAGCAGTGATTGGAATTAAGACTCTATACCATCTATTCAAAGACTTCATGATAACTGTTTAGAGCTAGAAGGCAGTAACTCCTTGTTGAATTGTATGAGTTAAGCCCTTCAGGTTCTGAGAAAGACTGATATTTGGCCATGCAAGCACATTTGATGTTTGCGAATGATGAGCTCCATTTGCAGAAGACTGTTTACCCAGCCTTAGTGCAGATATTGATAAGAATCTAACATGAACTGTGCCTGCAACCCTCTTGCAAGGTTAATTAAATTGACTGAAAACAAACTGACTTCAATTGTAGTCTTAATCTATGTATACACTTCAATAACATAGGCCTACATTAGAACATCTTGAGACTGAAGAAATTTTGTCAAATTTAATTCTATTAACACTGATGTGAAATGACAACAATCTTTTAAACTGGAGAAATTTTGAGGATATTCAATTTTCATTTACGATGATGTAGACTGTAGAGTACAGAAAAGGAAATCATTACCGGTATCTGTTTATTTCATAAAGTTTATGCATCAAATTTAGAACAGAGACAAAATTGAAATTTGAAGGGCCATACAGCTAACTGATTTTTAAGTCTTTGTAGAATATTGGATATATATTGTCTGCTTAGAGCCATAGGGGCGCAAATGAAGTTACATTTACAGAAAGTCATTGCCCTTCCGACTCTCAACAGACCAAACTGAATGTATAAAAACCATAGAGCAGTAAGATTTTCAAAATTGATTAGAGATTTTATAGAAGAACAAAATTGGGAGGGGGGTAAATTCTGGTGGTGATTGGAGTTTATCAACCCTATTGAAAGCGCACTTTTATTGCGACATCATCACTGCACCGGGGAAGTTCAGGTCAATGATTCATCATAATTAGAGAAAGAAGATTTTCGCTTCTTTGTTGATAAGGCTTCTCTTCTTGTACATCTGTTCACTATAGAATGGGCTTATTTGTAAATTGTGGTAAAATTGTATTTATGCCACTAAATAAACACTTATTAATCATCCCAAAGATTATAATTGGTCTGTAGTTTCTCATGCGTATCATGTAGGGGTAATCTAAAAATAGAAATCTGAAGGGAAACAAAGCAACATATGGATCTCTATCTTCTCAGAGCCAAAAGGGCTTTAGCTCTATGCAGAATGATATATAATAAATGCCCCTTTTGCTCTCAATGCAAATAACCCTGTTACAATTAACCACCTTCGTATATCTAACTCGATACTGTACTGCTATAATGATTTGAATATTTGTCTGCTTTTAGCTAGAAGGGCATTGACTTGAATACTTTGACATAGAGTTAATGCCCTTACGGCTCTCATCAGATGACGTCTAATGCACTGTGTGCATGTTACATTGCTTCAGTTCTGTAAAGAATAATTTTGATGTATTGATTGTGCAGCATCTTGTGGGTCTAGGGGTTAGCGCTTTATAGATTGACCTAAAATAACTTGCTTGTATCACATTGCAAAAATCAGCATGGCAAGGGGTTACATTCCACAGCCATGCGGGCCATCCTAATTTAGTGATAATTTGTAAGCCAAATAGAGAACATCTATAAGAAGCTACAAACGCAGGGTTCTCTGCAGGAGACTCAAAAACACAAAAATGGGAGATATTTTACGAGGAATCGTTTGTTGCCACGGTAAAAGGGGTAAAAAATGTGGTCGTTGAATAGGCTAGGTCAGGGCCAAGTTTGGAAGTTCTCCATTACAGGCTGCTAGGCATTGTTATCAACACATTTGTAAAGCAGACGGGCCAATTTGTTTCCCAGCACACAAGGCCTAGTGGGACGGTGGATTCAGTATTCATGAATTCAAGCTAATTAAGTTCCGAGGAGAAAAGAGGGAGGATGCAAAACGGAGGGAGATGTATGGACTATGGAGGAAAATTTAAAAATAATTTCAAGGTTATAGGTTTTTTAATAAATAATTTTTTGCTAATGGGCAATCATTGAACTGTGATTCATCCTAATGTGGAGAAATAGATGCAATTACCAGAGCAAGTTGTATTTGTGTACATCTTGTTTTGTTTCGAGGTATTTTACTATAATTTAAATGTCTAATCTGCTTCCATATGGTTATTTGTTTAATACACTAAGAAAGCAACCATTAAATTCTTCTCTCCTTTTTTTCTGTTCCCAAAGCTTTATAGCTAGTGAAAATATTTGCGCACGTAATAAATTCAACTCTAATATTTGTTATGTTGTTTTCATAACTTATTTTATTTTGGCAAACCTAGTATACTTTCTGTTTCAAATAATTTCATAAAAGATAAAGAACTTAATTTTTCAATATACTCCATCCACTCATATATTTTGTTGTTGAAAGTACAGTCTGTAGTTCATTTACCCTATTCCAACAAAACAGAGTCATATAAACTTGATTGGCAAATATAAAAATGTCTCTTGCAATCAATCATAAACGGATATCAATATAACATTATCTCATTTAAAGGCCCTTACTCTGAGTGATCTTGCGCAATTGTATAAAGTTCATTTATTGTCATAGCTCTTGAGATATCTTTGGATATTCTATTTGATTACATGGAATATTTTGTAGACTTTGGTACTGCAATCTATCGCCCTTATTAAACACATTGTCGTTGTGGTTTATATCTATTAAAGGCAGTTTGTCAATTGCCAGCAAGAAGGGTGTAAGGGCTATGTTTTGTCTATGGTAGTAACGTCCTACTCGCAGGCAGCCGAGAAGTTATTACTGTATACAGACACACTATTCTGTACAGTTAAAAAGAAGCGAAATTTTGTAGATAAATAATCTATGAACATAAGTAAACAATTGATGTTTAAACTAGGATAACATATAGATATGGATGGGGTGGTAAGGAGGGTAAGGGCCTCAAGATAAGTTGAAGAGTGACGGCAAGTTGAAAATAAAGTCCCATGCATAACAAAATCACGGAATCTGAGGTTATTTTTGGGGGATAATTTTAGACCTATATTGCCACATGTCCAACAAATATGCTTATGGGTCCCTATTCTACTTATAATACAGTCAAACCTGACTCAGGGTCTGAAATGTTTTTTTTTTTTTTTTTTTTAATGAAACAAACTTTATAAAACCTTACATTGCACAAAGCCTTAAAGGGATCGTTTAACAATGTTAAATCTGAGATACACGGCCCTACGTGTTATCAGTGTCTGTGATATGGTGTAATATTGAAGCCCTAAAAAAATTGCGCTACAAAATGATCAAGAAGTGCCTCAAAAAAGTAAAAATCTTTGAGTGACCGGTTTTACCATACTCGTTTTCCCCAATAGGCTGTAGCGTTATGAAAACCGTCAGGCGAACGGTTTTCCAAATTTGTAATTACAATCATAAATATCTTGATAATCAGACGGGCGATCGGCTTGTAAAAGTCATGGGGTTCCTGACTGACCTAAAGGTTTATAATTATCATTGCATCATGAGCTAAATCCATAATTTTGTTTCAGAATCTGAGACAAAGTTACCGGATCCCTTTAAACTCGGATTCTGGGTTAATATTCTAATAACATTAGGAGTCGTGGAGTTTATGTGTATTCAATGTTTATTATCATCTGTTTGGCATTATGTTTAGGACATTAGACTTTGGGTCATGTGCTATAATTATGCTTACATGTAGTTTGTGTTGCCTTTGCAATGCCTTGAATAGGCTAGGGTTATAACGAAACGAAAGTATAACATACACTGGACATTGTTTATTGACAAAGTGGGCCGATACTAAGGAGCAAACAATGTTACTTCAACCATGGACCTAGTAGGTCCATGTCTCAACCTTGGGTTCTTTGCATCATGTCTGCGAACTCGTTTGCCCCTTTTGAATCTACATATTTATCTGTTTGATTAAATAAAATCAATAAGTTAAGGAAGCGTTCTCTCCACCCGACCGACAATGAAAAGCCCTCATCAGGCATTATGTGTCAATAGCTAGGTCTATAGACACAGACATTCATCTGGGCGGAAAAATCTATAGTAATGTCCCAGCATTAAATAATTGAAAATGTCTCTTTTAGCAACCCACGCAGTTCTTAGTGCAATTTTGTGTGGTGGTATATATATTGATGAGAGTTTGACTGCTTGTAGCCTTGTAGAAAATAATTCTAACGTTTTCATGCATATACACATATAAGGTTGGATCACTGTTAAGAGTCATTCAAGCTTTCTTAAGGTACATCTGATTCAGCAACAAATTCCTCAGAGGCATTCCTCAGTTCTCTTACAATTAAAAAAAAAATACAAAGCACAATTATGTAAACACATCAATGATCTTTTCATATATGAATATACCGGTACTCTTTTCTTCTTCTTTTTTTTTTTTTGGGGGGGGGGGAGTGTCAACACCCACCAATGGAGATACAAGTTCAATTTTATAAATGGAAATACAACTAAAGGTTTACAGATTACATTATGGATCTTGTCCAAATTTTGCTAGCATTTTATGTTTTTGAATGTGGATAAGAAGTAGTACACAATCACTACTAACAAATATGGAAGTATGACATTACTTTGCTATAAGAGATGAGATAACTAGATCAACAAATGGAGATAAATATTCAGATTTATTGATGGGAATCCAAATTTTCTGGACTTTTTTTGGTGATGGTGTCTCTTTCTAGTCCGCCGTGTTGTCAAGGTCATGGTCACATGTTTAACATCTGGAGCCAGACGGCATATTGACATTTGCATACAAGGTGTGTTGTGTTTGCACCCTATAGGGCCGCCATGCATCAAAATGTTCCAAATATTATTGATACATGCCCTTTCAATAGGCCATGGCTCGCCATTTGTCAGCTGATTCAACAAATATATGACTTTATAAGTGTGCTGTACTACTGAAGTATACTTGTCAAATACTCTGAAAGGATATGACTTTGAATTCAAAGTCAAACTTGTGTAGATTTATGTCTGAAATCATGTACAATTTTAAGAGAACATCTCGATGTGAGTTTAGGTCACCTCAAAGTCACTTCATTCAGTTATGATGTGTGTTGCCACCTTCTTTCCATGGTCTGAATAATGTATCATGCAAATTGCTGATCTCCAAAAACATCTTTTAATTTGGAGATAGTCTTAATGAGACACTTGACTCCATCTCATTTTTCTGTATCACTTAAAAACTATGTACCAACAGTTGCATCAAATTATTGCAAATCTTGCTGTCAATTTAAGAACAAGCAAGATTCATTAGCCCATCTTCTTTCATTTCCATGGCAACTGCATCTTTCTCTCATAGTCATTAATGGAAATATGTTTTACACCATCACATTACACCTCAGGCTGTTGCAGCTGGAGTCTTGTTCCACACCTTGCTCGCATGCATGCAGACATGGCACGGTTGGCATGTGGCTAATTGCAAAACAGTATTACATTCACCGTCGATTCTTGCAATATTATTTCCCTCTTACTCTTGCCACGGAGATGGAACTCATATTCCCCTGTCCACGCTTAAATTACATCTTATTATCCCTTATGATTTTCATGGATTATTAACGTTCAATATTAAAGCCTATTGTTTAGCTCTGGTGGTATCTAATATAATATAATACATTTTAACTAACATACTGTGACAAAATATAGAGTAACTAGTAATCCTCCTGACACTATATCCTTTGAAATTACAAGAATCAGGAGATAGGGTCTCTTAATTTTTTTGACATCCTCGCAGTAAATCTAACTTGCTGAATATTTTTCACCCCCCCCCCCCAAAAAAAAAAAAAAAAAATGTTGGCCCAATGGGATGTTCATTTATGAAGGATTCATTCATCCATATTCCTTCTTCCTCTGGGCTGTCAGTTACATGCCAGTCTCTCTTTTACCTTCATGTGTCTACATATGTGTCCCATCTCCTCACTCCTCCCTACCCTTCTCCCATACCCCTACCCATCTCCTCATCCTTACCCCTCTCTTGTACCCCTCTCCCGACACCTGCACCTCTCCACATCCTCATCCATGCACCCCTAAGAACCACACAATGGGTGTAGAATCACGCACCTGACAGGAAGCAAAGTGCAAGCCAAATATCTGGCCAGCCAGGTAGGATGAGTTTCCTCCTCCAGGCCCTTGACGGGTCAAGCCAGGCATTAGTATGCACAGCCCAACCTCCGTGGCAAATCCTACAGCTTCTACTTCTTACTTACCGGTATAGCAAGACATGAATGAATTATCAATGCTTTCTCCGTCCCCCATGCCCTGCCTGTCCTGGCTGTGAGTGTAATGTAGTGTAGTGTTATGAAAATTTTGATGCCGCAGACGTTATGGTACGGCAAAACCAGGTTTCAAGCAAAAATAATTTTGGGGTTTTAGGGAGCTGTTAATTGGTGGCCTCAAGAAACAGCAAGATGATTCAACTGTATCAGAGCTGATTTCCTAGTATTGCTTGATTTTGAGCTCTGTCACACCTTTGTTTCAGAATTTGCCATTGTTTATTATAAAGCATTTATTTCTTCAAACAAGGTGTTTATAGGGTTTACCAAGAAACTACGCCTAGGTATGAGAGAGACAACTGTAAACGAAATGCCTTGCATGCAAGCTGAAGCAATTAGTATTGACTGAAATATTGATGAAGAATATTATATGAAGCTCCTTCATTTGGCAAACAAATGAAAACAGGAAATAGGCCTACAATGTTTTTGGATAATGCATAGTTTTGGTTGTTAGGAATATGAATTAGAGAGAGGTAATAGAATGTTTTGATGATCAGTAGGAATGTGAATGATAGAATGTTTTTGTTGCCATGCGAGGAACATGGTGATTTAGGGGACTGCGTAGGTGTGATCCAAGCAGGTTTGAGGGAATACCTAGTTGTCATCCGGCTATGTTTCAGGGGTGGTATACGTGTGATTGGTAGCTGCAGCCAGCCAACGGAAGTGGTTGTTGTATAATCCCAAAGCCTGCAAATCCCTTGCTATGGTCCCATGTTGACATACCTGCTCCCCGTCTGAGCTGAAAAGGAGATGAACATTTAGGCTTTCTCAAGGAGAAGAAAGCCCTAGTAATGGTGATGAAGCAAGGTAGCACGTAGTTCATGTAATTCATGTCTCGTGTGTGGTAGTGAGAGGAAGAAGAGGAGAGATGGGGAAGGGGAGGAGGAGGATGGAAGACGAGAAGAGAGAAAGGGAAAGGGGAGTTGAAGATGGGGATAGGGGAAAACTAAGCTGACAATATATTTTCATTTAAAATCTATTTATCGTAAAGCAACCATGTATGTGTCTGTGTGATTGTGTGATTCTATATTGCCTGGAGAGAAAAACAATGGAGAAATATAATAAGAAGCTAGACAACCACAACAAAAGTGACACCATTACCATGAATAATCTCATATACACACATTTGAAATAGAATACCGTACAATATTTTGAAGGTTTTTTATTTTTTAGATACTTATACAAGTCAATCAACCTTTTAGATTAAGTAGACTATATTGAGATGCAGCAAGCAACATGGACATGCGTATGGATACTATACTCAATGTCCTTACATCAGTATGAAATATGCAAGACAACAAGTATGTCAGACAACATCTTTGCACATCTGCTACAAGTAGAAGAGGTCCAGTCTTTCGCTGACATCTCTGTAAACGGTCCTCCAATGACGGAGGACATTAGTAGGTTAAATGATAGAGCAGCAGTATGGGTTTTAATTAAACCTCTACATGATGCAACACGCTGGACGTCTTGTTTATTAATCTACCTGACGTAATGGTCATTGCCAGGGTAATGGTGGGAGTGCCTATACATCGGAGTTAATTAACCAACATGAAAGACAATATGCGGGGCATGCGGATTGTCATTCCAGAATGTAGAAACGCAATACGCATGGGAGTGTTGAATACTTGATGTCGGTTAACATGTTAGAAAATGATGGGAAAATATTATCTTAAAAATGATAAATTTTATTTGCTTATTCCTTTGTGGTAGGGTTTAGAAGATGTAATATTTATGTATCTGTGGTACCATGTACAGGCTCTGATATAAATGAAATGGATTAATGAAGCCTTGTTCAGTATACCATGGTAAACTGCTGCATTTTTAAAATGATGTAAGTGTAATCCACTTCACATTTCTGTATCTTATAACACTGAGGTAAGTTAATATGCGTAGGACCTTTGTGTGCAGTAGCCATCCTATACACATTGTAAAAATCGCCGCAGTTTACCACTTCCTATCTATAAAAGCCTTTATGATGAGTATCTTTAATTTTATTAAAGAAAAAGAAACATTAATCCTCTGTTCAAAGAATAAGAGTAAATACCCTTCTGGCTCCGAATAGGTAATGTTTCAACAAGTGAAAGTTATCTGATGTAAGTGCTGGAACAGTATAAACACCCCTTTATTATTGAGTGTTTTCTTTTGTTTTTCTGTTCTCTGCCGCTAATCACATTTCATTCAATACGAAGAGATATCAACTATAATAATAGAAAGAAAAACCTGATCAGATCTAACTCAGTAAGACCCTTTCATGTATTCATGTTATGATATTGAGACATGATAGTTGAGCAAAACCTGTCAGTTCAAAGACAGCCGCTACTGAAAATATTTTGTTCTCTGTCGAGAATATTATTAGGTCAAATGTGCACTGCACTCAAGGAAAGCTTTATAATCTATCATCGTGAAAAGATAATGGGAAAATGACTCTGTGGGATAAGTTTTAAAAACAAAGGAGATGAACTCAAAGGGAATAATTTAACGATCTCCAATTTCTGATTGATTCTGTGGATAGTATTGGTAATGTTATGTCTGTGAGATATGTAGAAGAGATAAAAGGCTATGGAATTCAACCCCTATCACTGATGTTTAGAAATAATAAAGGAGAAGAATAGAATATAAAGAAAGTTAGAAATGATTATGACAATGGCAAAGTGTAACGCCTTCTCTTCCTGTATTTAAATAATAAAAGTTCAATTCAGCAGAGAGGAAGTAAAACATACCGGTAGATACAAAATCCTCTGTCATTGTCCATTCTTGAACACACAAAAATCAATTGGTTGCAAAACACATCATCAATTTTACACCTCATGCAAATAGCATTTAAATGTCCTGTAAAGCATACAACCAGTTGCAACCAGTTGCAATCTCTGAAAATTAAATGCGATGCGCTTTGGCTGATTTCAATTAATAAGGTTTCATGAGCAGCTTCTGTGAAAACAATTAATTTCATTGGATGTAATTGATTGCAAGGTATGTTCAATAGTACATGAATTACACACAGAGATGCATCTGAAGGTGAAATTTAATAAATCATACCAGAAACATACCATGTAAGCTGTATATACATAATATAATATCTATAGAGCCAGAAGTAATGTCTGCGTATTGTGTTTACACTGCTCTGTCTCAGGAGATGATGATATAATTGATGTGAAGTCAACGTCATAACTCAGGTATTCAAGAATGCTTTTATTGATTTAAATAAGCTAGTTTTAAGGATTTATCATTATTTTCTTGGTAGAAAGGCATGATCTGATGCATGGCAGCTAGTGGATGTACATTTTTACCATCCTTTCTCCATATCTACACCGTACAGTACAGTGTGTACATTATAAAAACATCAAGAGTGATTTATTTATTTTTTCTATATTTTTCGTAAATCTTCATTTAGAAAGATAACAAAGGTTTAAAAAATGATCAAAGTTGTGTTCATACCTTCTAGCAGCATGTTCCATATTTCTCAATGAAACTATGCAAAGCCTTTTTCTATATTTCAATGAAATAGTGAGTTTTTCCATCTATAACAAAACCAGGAGACGGTAGTCAGTGACTACAGGAATCAATTCACCTCATCATATAGACGGGCACACTGGTTATGTATGTGGTGGCCATATGTCTTGGTGAGTCTAGCTTGTAATGCCTCCATCTAACTAGCTACCCAGGGAGCTCAGACTAACGGACTCCAAACATTCATCATGGGGCTCAGAGAAAGGAGGAATCATTCTAGCTGGACCACAACTCAGCATTAGGCTCATTCACACACAAAGAAACCAATGCAGGATTTGAATCATTATTCAGATCTATTCCTTTTTTGTTGTTGGGGGGGGGGGGGGGGTGGTGGGGGGAGGGTTACCATTTCATCAATAGATTATAATAAATTCATTTTCTTATCTCACAAGTTTTAACAGAGTAATTTACTCCCTTCCGTAATACAGGGAAAAGGTGAGACTTAAGTTGCGATACATATCTCACTTCTTTTGCCCCATTCACACATGGATATATAAGTTTTTTAAAATCTATATCTTGCTTCGGCTGATTCTGATAGTAAAATAAAGTGCTCAATAGACCTTTGCCGTAATACAGGGTACGTGTGAAATAAGCATGATTATGGGACCCCCCCCCCAATGCAATATGAGGTTGATTTGAATTGCGATCAGAAGCTTACCCATTACTGAGATCTTTTTTGTTTGCACACTGAGGGAGTTGATCACAATTCAAATATGGATTTTGCATCTTATTAATTACTGTATTTGTAAATGACCCTAAGTGATTTACTCTTTGCACACTTTGATTGAATCATGACTTGGTGTTTAGATTGCTTGAAATGACCGCGGAAGAAGTCACTGCCCAGAACAACTAGATATCAGAAGATTTATCAAATCCTCATGAAATTGATTTTGTTCTCTCATGCTACTTTGAAAGCTCCTTTTATTGCCCAGTGAAAATTAACAAAGTGTGTTTCCTGTGATGAAATATGTCCTTCTCCATGCCTGACACAAAGAAAACCCATTTGTTCGGAGAGTTCAGGGATGCCATTGACCCCTTTCTCTTATTGGGCAGTTATCAATGAAAATCAGAAGAGAATGGAAATGATGGGTGGTAATAGGGGGGGGGGGGGGGATTGGAGGGTTTCTCTCTATAAGTCGGATGTATTTTTGTACTTAATGACGATTAGTACATAGCACCCGGACTTAATTAGATAATCATCATTGTGTGGATTGCCAGTTTTGTACTCAAAATCATAGTACATCAGTCGTTAAACTAGTATAGATTTTAAAATATATTGATGGTCGCGGTGTATTCAGAGGTTTTATGCATGTCAAGGTTTAGGAGATCCTACATTTGTTACCATCCTGTTGGTGGGTGTCCAAAATATCTTGGAATGGATAGCATAAACAAAAAGGCAGGATTGTGGCAAAATGTAGCATTCATAATTCCACCTTCTGTTATTTTAAAAGTCTTTGAACTTTCTGATCCTTTCACATAGATCAATTCTGATTTATTTCTGCCAAGTTTTAAAAAGTAAACAATATTGCAATAATACCTATACCTCCCAATCCCATCTTTCTTCTGTTTTGTGGGCTCTTTTGAAGACTTCATTTAAGCTTCAATATTCAGGTTTATTGGGGGGCACTTTTGAAAGTGTTGATCACGATTTGTGACATTCACAAATTTCCATCTGCATGTTTTGTGTAAATTATTGATCTTGATTTAGATTTTTTTTAAAGGACTTGAGTAAGTTATAATACATACATTTTGTTTACATAGACCATGGGACCATTTTGATGAAAACGAAAGTCCTCTATGAAACCATTGGCAGATGTTTCATCGGATAACTTTTAAACTCTGCTTGGACAATGATTTAATTTCAACCGATCTCGGTGCCATTTAAAGGAAAATCATTCCTTTTGATCTGATTTGGCAAACTGCTCCTTCTTACCTTTAAGCTAACCAGTCTCCCTCCGCAGTCAATCTCCACGGGACAGGGCGACTGCGGAGCAACTGGCTAAAATGGCAGTTAGGGAATTTGTTGATGACCTGTTCGCATGAAGAATATCAGCTCAGATGGAAAGATGAATGATAGGGCAATGTCCTTTTTGAGAAAGGTATCCACAAAAACTGTCTCGGTGAAAATGGGCTGAATGGGATCTAAGTGGATGATGACACCCCCCCCCCCCCCCCACCTAACTGAATAGTTCCACCATTTTATTTATTTTTTATTTTCTAAAGGGAGCAGGACTGTAGAAGCCCCTTGTAGTTGACAAGATATACCAGCATAGAATAACTCTTACTGAAGCTTATGTTACTGTAAACCAGACTTTCTTGTGATATGAAACTTTGTGAATTGTTAAGGACCATCTTTTTAATGGACAGATACTTTTCTGACTTGCAAAAGTTAGCTATGTTTTTGATCAAATCTTAAGGTTCTTGAAAAATGTGTGAATCTTCACTCACTACTCAGGAATTTAGATAAAATATCTAGTACTAAGTAGTGATTTGAATTATCTTTGCCTTTATCTTTATCTTTATCTTTTTGAATAACTTGGATTAAATTTGCAATGTGAAGAGGGGACATCATGTCTTAACTAGCACCCAGCATGCTCCTCCATGGGTCCACTCTATGTCGTCATGGCGCTGGGTGAAGCAGGCCGATGTCTGACTTGGTTCGTCTTTGTCTCCTGCTCCAAATATCCCAATTTAGGTTGATCTGATTCTCTTACTTGAGATTCAATAACCGTCTTCTTTAATACGATGACGGGACAAGCAAGTGCATTTTATTAGCAGAAAAAATATTTGAATTAGGAGGATGCAGGTGCTAGAAGATTGTATACTGTTGTAGAATAATAAATTGTGTAGCTCTATCTGCAGTACTTACATTATGTAGTGTATGGCCAATGAACTTCTACTTCCAATGCCCTCTCCATTCATAATGTATATGAGTTCGCCCACACTCTACATAACATGGAATGAAATGTGATTAATGCAACACAATTTCCTGTTGTGCTGTTTGAAGCATGTGTGAGACAAACATTGCTGAACGTGGAAAATCTGTGTTGCCTGTTGTTTTATTATGTATTGCCTATGAATAGATTATGGTCATCTTCAATATTATTTATAAAGGGAAAATTTAATGAATTCAAGTAAAGTAAGTTTAAATTTAAGTCTAGATGCATATTTCTATCACATATCTCCTGATTCTGCAATCACTTTTTGTTTGTTGTGGTAGCATCAGAGACAAATGGTCTCTATGTAATAACTTCATGCAGGAACCATATTTTTACCAGCCTCTAAGATTGCTTCAGTAAAGTGGTTAAATCAAAATCCGGTATTAGTCATCTCGTCTGAGTAGACCATCTTTCTCATAGCGACCACAGATAACATTGATTTATGCACGTTTCCCTTCTCCTCCCAATTGTTCCCGAGTAATAAAAGAAATGCGGTTCAACAAAAGTGCAATATCATTTCATACAAGGTAGATTTGTATTCATCAAAATGAGATATTTGTGGCGAGGAACTGGGCGGCTTTACACGGAGCGAGCAGTGCGAAGAACAGCATCCGCAGCTCACTGCACCACTGCCCGCAGACAAGGCCGCCAACATGAAATGCAATTTATGCGGGTCGCTAGCGTTTCATATTCGCTCCTCTCAAGAGAGAGTGTGGCGGTTGAAGCTAGTCTCGGGCAAAGATTCGTTCGGGAGATAGGAGTGAAATTGTAGAAGAGGGAGTCAGGATTGGGTTATATTGGACAATTCAGTGCGGGTTTGAGACTGTTTGTAGCTCCCGGCATGCTGAGATTTTGTGATCAGATTCTAGTGTAAGCCAAGTGGCTGTTGAAGTATTGCTGTATGAAAATATGGAAGGCATAGATCTGCTAGAGCGACAGGGAGGGTGTAAACGCTTAGTAAATGAAAGGATTTAACCTTATCATACCCTGTATGGGTGTATCAGCCAAATTAATGTGGACAGTTTTACTACCACAATGCACTTTTTACTACCATCATGC
Source organism: Strongylocentrotus droebachiensis (assembly GCA_035222895.1). NCBI lineage: Eukaryota > Metazoa > Echinodermata > Echinoidea > Camarodonta > Strongylocentrotidae > Strongylocentrotus > Strongylocentrotus droebachiensis. Next base: position 4,195 of record JAVYIG010010633.1, on the reverse strand, counting down.
AGCTGCCACATGAAGGGTTAGTGAACTTTGGCATTGATCTTTTGAAAGATAATGACCCTTCAATCAGTTGACAAAGAATACATGGACATGGATATCATTAACAGAATTAACAGAACAATAAGGAGGAAATTAAGAAAGGTACATTCTCCGAGAGAATACGCTGAATAATGGTGATAGAGAAGTACAAGAAGGACTATTAAAAGTAGAACATTACTTTGACAATAGCAATGTGTATTGCAGGATTTCCCTTTGGACAATAAATTCCTGCTGAGCATACCAGCATGTATGCATTAGAATTTAACCATCTTGTGAAATGTGAAGCAAAATACGAGAAGTACAATGTACATTGTGCAAAAATAAGCAGGAAATTACTATCAATACTATACTGAGATCAAATTTCTAAGAACATGCCCTTGGGGTTCGTAATTATTAAATAGAACAGATCATATGAAATAATGGAAATTGCCCTGTTGGGTTCCTTGTGACTAGTAGAATAGGTATGAGGGGGTTGAATCCATTGGGAGAACCAATAAGCCCTGCTGACCCCTCTCAGGGTTGGAGGAAACTCTTGGAGTAGCCTGTCTTCCACACCAAATTCATTTTCAGTTATTCAGTATCATTAAAGTTTAAGAGTTTGTAGAGTAGACAAGATGTCATCTAACTTATATCTCTGACTGCCTTCTTTTGGAGGGGATATACAGTCAAAGTCTATATTTGTTCAGGACTTGGTGATACATATTTCAGATATGATGAGGCCTACTTTCGTTTTAAAGCACCTTGCATAACACCTTGCTCTTGCGATAATTCTGTGTGCTTTATTTCAGCAATAATGTAGGGTCAGGGTTACATCAGGGTTAGGTTAGGTTTAGGGTTAGGATTAGGTTTAGTGTTTTGTCCGAGGTTGAATTTAGAAATTTGGTCAGTGTATGATATTGTAATTGTTGCCAGAGCCTGGAAACCAGGCTAAGATGGGAGGAGAGGGTTATTGCCCCTACCTCTATGATTCACTCATCTAGCCAGACCAAGTCCTATCAGAGGGTCAAACCAGGTCATCAGGTAAAGATGGTCCTTTATGGAAGGCATCCTTGAAGTATAGTAAGTCCATGCTTGAAGGAAGTAACCATCACATGTGCTCTTTTGATTCTAAGCAGTTATATAACTATAAAGCACTTGTACCATGGTCATAAATGGTTTAACGCCCATTTGGTTATAGGTCTTTGCCTTATATTGTTGGGGCAAAGACATATAATTGTTCAACATTCATGGTTTAGAATTTGTATTGGACTTTCCTTTCATTTTTTTTAGGCTTCCTAAATTACAGAACCAAGGACAAAAATGTGGCCATGTTTTTGTTGTTGAAATTTATGACTTCTAACATGGAAATTAACAGCCTTTTCACACACCAGCTAAAATTCATCGTATCTAGAGATGATTAGAATCACTCAACAGTTTTAAACATGTTTATAGACAAAATTTCCCAGTGTGAACATCGTTTATACGATGTTGGGATAGATACGAAGTCGCGATCCATACGCCCCTAAAAGCAGGCTGCCAGATACGAAGTTCGTATCTAGTGAGCTTGACATTTTGTGTGTGAAAGGTTATTCGTGTTTAAACGTGTTTCAGACGTGTTTAAACTGGATGGAACGTGCGCTTTGATTGATGTGACATGACCTTCAATGCGCAATGGCACTACTGCGCATTTTACGAGCAGTAGTTAATCACGAAACGATTAACGATCGCACCGAAATTTCTGTGTGTGAAAGGCTCGTGATTAGTTTAAAACACGTTCGAAACACGTTTATATAGTCATGTTTATAGAATTTTAGCTGTGTGTGAAAAGACTGTAAGTACTTTAGAAAGATATCTTCAACATTTTTGCTCCAAGACCAATCCTAAAGTAATTCTACATAAATGTAATATTAAAACTGACATCATCAAACAATCCAGTTTCTATTTTTGTTTGATTATTTAACATTAATAACTTGCTTTGGCAATACCATAAAAATTCATTGGAATTTGGGTGAGAAGAGATATTAACCTTCATATATGACTTGGCATATGGCAATTTCATATCTTAAATTATTAAGTGAATTTCATAATCAAGAGTCAAATGATACAGCCCACAATATGGCATTAAATAGATAATGAGATCTACCCATCCACCTATCTAGTCCGATTAAGAAAAGTAGCAGAGACGCAGCTAACAAAATCATATGATGCTGCGATGTGCACCTCAGTAACATCATCCCAACTGCCCGTATACATACATTCAACATAATGGCGATCATATTTCACCGTCTGTTGGGTAATTTTCTGAACATTTATTCATCTCATCACCCAAGGTATATATCTAACAAGATCACTCGGGAAATCCAATATCAGGCCAACGTATCCTTGGGCAAAGCTAATCCCTCTAGCTGTAATTACAAGCCCCTATGCACGAATAGGTTTAGATAGTCTCTGACAGGTAGACCTTGTGTCGCAGGTACATTTAGACTTTGTTTCACATTCATGTGTTGTCTTCATGGAAGATCAGATTTTTTATAACTCTGGGCTCCACATTAATTTTTTTCTTTGCATTTTTTACAGCATATACAAGGGTCAAAATAAAAATTGCAAGGGACCCGTGGATTTTATTTTAGGTCAGGGTTAAATTTAAAAGTCCATATATGCCCCACCCCAGTCTGTATTGAGCTCTATTTTAATATTATTATCATTTATTCAGAAAAAACAAAGAAAATCATTGAATACAAAAAAAAGAGTACATTTGGAAAAGAGTCGCATGGATGCCGGGAAGAGAAAAGTATTACATGCTCATTTAAGATTATGTGTAAAGGTACTTTAATATGTCGACAAACAAAAGTAAAGAATGAATTGAACCATTTATCTATCAAAAGCATGCCAATGAAAAAGCTCCCTATCTAAGTTAGCTTTTATCGTGTTTGATCTGCAATGTTCATAAACAATATTTTCTCTGGAGCATGAGATTGAATATGATGTACGGCATTAGACTTGGCGGCTGTAGAGCCTTGAGAGAAATTATCCATAAATATGAGGATGCAAGCTATAATGCATACCGACACCAAGCCTGAGTGAAATTAATTGCTCATGAAAAAAATTGTCTGCAACGTTCATTAGCGGAAGATAGGGACCCCTGTCTGAGCGCTAGAGACTACATCCATTGATTGCTATACCATTGCGGTGCAAAGATCCCTAGTCTGTTATCATGAATGGTAGGATATCAAGTTCATTGTATCATTAACCTACCTTAACGTTTAGACATGGGGAAACTAAAACGTTTCATACGATTATAGGGACATGTATATGATAGTAACTATGCACCTTGCATGGGAACTTCCTTTAATAACATGAAGATTCAATGAATAATCAATGTTGACCTGACTCCATGCTCCCTCATGGAAAGCTATACATATCAATACATTTCAATAAGTTGTTTTGTGTGAACGCGTTATAGTAAAATGGAGGTTTAGGCAATGTTTTATATGATAATAAAATGAAGAATTAAGGTTTATTGGGTTATGCACAAGAGAATAATTACATGTCAGTGAAAAAAAATGTAGTAAACCCAGGGTGATATGCCCCCTAAAATTTTAAATATTTGAATAAACGAAAAAGCGCCCTTCAGATTTTGTCATTGAGTAGTACGTAAAAATATTGAAACACACTAGAACATTTACACCCTGGTAGATGGCTGTATACTTCCCAAACAATTTTGTTATCCTCATACAATTTTCTCTTGTATGATCCCTCCTGTGTGTACACCCCATTTGCCATATGGTCATCGATATGCATCTCTTCATATGTTTCTATATACAAAGGTTTTCCCTCGTGTGAAAGGGCCCGCTATTTTGTTACATTGTGAATGACACTAGATCAAGTTCATGGTATAATTGACCTAGCTGATGTATCCCCTGTATCTCCCATCCCTGTATCTGAAACCATGTCCAGACTCTATTGTTACTGAGAATATAACAAGGGACCCCCAGTACGTTGACCTCAGCTGGACTCATACCATCGGAATTCCATTAATTAATCGTCCCGCGCTGAAGAGCAATAGGGTATTATCAGGGATGTTAAATTCCTCTGCTGGCACGGAGGATTAATTGAGTGAGAATATCGATCTAATTTAGCATCAATCAGGAGTATGCTGATATGATATTCCATATCATTT